>BMAO01004907.1:0-31079 GCA_019973975.1 Trichonephila clavata
GCTGGCATTAGATGAGTCTCAATAGCATTCCCATCATCAGTCATTAAACTCGGCATTAAAAGAATATTTTGCAACGTTTTTTCCGTGCTCGATATTCTCTCATGTACTCTGATCGAGATTTTGCAGTAGCCCTTGAAGAATTTGCACTATTTTTCTGTTTTTTTATCACTTGTTTTATCTGCTAGTTTTTCTTTTCTTTTTCTTTCACGAAACTCTTTTCCTCTTTGTGCATTTGGTTTAGGCATTCTGATTAGAATCAATAATAATTCAACGCAAATGAAATTTAAAAAAAAAACAATTAGATGCCGAAAATATCACCGTGTGGCCTACAATCTAAGGAAATATTTTTAAAAGGCACGCTTTTGCTGCAAGAGCTATTTTGTCTACACCGTAACACAAACATTGCAACATATATAACCGTTTACAAATGTCCCCTGGTCTGGTGAGAAAAGGGGGGGAGAGTCGACCAATCGTAAAGCAATCATCCAAGTTTTTCACGGATATGACACAAGTCATAAGGTGTCCCCCCCAGAGGCAAATTAAAATAGTTGGAAGTCCTTGGTGATAAAAGGTTTGAGACTCATGGGCTTAAAGAGTCGAAAAACTAAAACAGTGAAAACAGCCACTTGCTTTAAATTCCAAGGCGGCGTGGTTGGTTTGTCGCTGGCATTCTGCGCTCATAAAGCGTGGGGCCTCTGGCGGCCACCAGGTCCGACACCCGCGTAATCCATCACTGCCCCCCCCCTCCAATCGAACAAAACGAATCGAAAACCCAACCACGTGAAGAACGAATGCAGAAAAGTTGCAGTTTCTTCGTTTCTGTCGAAACGAATTCCCCTCCCCCACCAACTCCTGACCACTGATGCTATTTTTAGCAAAGGCGAACCCCTTTTTCCACTCTGTTTACTCCCTCTCATAGGTTCACTAGCTAACTGAAGAAGAAGCTTAGATGCCTCTAGGCTGGTTCTGAGGAAAATAATACACTCCTGACCCCGCTGTTTTTTTCTCCTGCTTGCTATTTTTTCAACATTGCGACGATTTGGGGGAGATGGTGGGGGAAATCACTGCTTCCGTTCGTTTTATCCTTGTTACGCAAAACTGGGCAAATTTTTCATTCACTCGTTAGCAAAGAAGTTTAACTTCAAAAGTGAACCGGTAGCCCGAAAATACTTGGTGAACGCAGCCGCAGAACTCTGAAAAGGGTAGTGAAACAAAATCGCAAGTCCTGCTTGGTGGAATATTCTCAGGAGTTCCAAAGTTCATCAGGAATTAGTGTTAGCAGCAGGACTGTCCGTTGAGAGTTAAAAAAATTGGGATTTCATGGTCCTCAGCCGCTTACAAGCCAAACATCACTCCGCAGAATGCGAAGCATCGATTGCAATGGTGTAGAGCTCACCGTCATTGGACTGCGGGCATGTGGAAAACTGTTCTTTGGAGTCATGAATCTCGCTTTACAGTCTGGCAGTCTGATGGGCGCGTCTGGGTTTGGCGGATGCCCAGGGAACGTTTCTTTAATGACTGCATTGAGCCGACTGTTAAGTTTGGTGGTGGAAGCATAATGGTGTGGGGGTGTTTCTCGTGTTTTGGCCTGGGTCTCTTAGTGCCTATGATTGGAAACATGAACTCTGAGATGCATGTGGGCATTCTAGACAATGCTACACTCCCAACTCTATGGCAATATTTCGGGGAAGGCCCATTTCTATTCCAGCAGGATAACTGCTGCATTCACACACCGAAGCTTGCACACATGTGGTTTGACGAAATGGGTGTTTAAAAACTGGACTGCCCTTCTCAGAGCTCCGATACAAATCCCATAGAAATCCTTTGGGATGAATTACAACGCAGATTAAGTAGCCAGCCAAATCGACAATCCTCACTGAAAGCACTCACTTCAGTTGTGATGGACGCCTGGAAGGCAATTCCTATGGTCGCCTATCATAATTTTAGTGGAAAGTCTTCATAAATGTGTGCAGACTGTCATCCTTGCAAAAGGGGAACCAACATCATATTAATATGTGCCTCAGGACGCTCTAAGCCATACCACTGGGTGTTATTATACTTTAGGTCGATATTTTATATAAACGTTGAGGAAAAAGAAAAGAAGTCTATTGATATTTGATTTCTTAATTTTGACACTAGGCTAAATAAAGAGGACGACACCCGAGCGTCCACAATTTCCTCTAAGCTAAAATTCATGACAGCCGAATTTCAGAACAACAGATTTAACGTGCCTCAGCGCTTTCTGTTCCGAATGTCCTCAGAGTCACCGCGGCTGCAACCCTTGACACACTCTATACAGTTCGTGATTGTAACAACTAGGTTGATGTAACAACCCCATAATGTTCAGTTCCATAGAGGGCTTATAACATGCACATGTCTCGGATTAATTCGAGTCTCTTGATAAACGTCTTCCATCAGCTGTGAGGGTGAACGGTTGTCATAAACAACAAGATTACTCTCTGACGTCAGCTACGCCCTTATCTTCAAACTGAGAAATTATACTGACCAATATTTCTGCTTCGAAGAATGAATATCCGATATTACTTTTTCCATCGACGCTTTTTGTTGGCGGTCGTTAACAAATAAAAGGCACCATTCTGTTTAAAAGATTGTCCCATTTAAATATCAACAAACATTAAACTTTATACTAAATATCTGATTTGTTTCATGAAGCCAAGCCAGAAATCTTTACCGCCATCTAATTTAGGACCTTGGGAGTCAAAGAACCCAATTGGTTGGAATTTCGAGCAATTATTTCAGATTACTGGGGAGAAGTTGTTAAAGCCTTTGCTATGGCAACATAACAAAATTCGCTCCAAAAGTTTGCTTGAATGCAAAATATTTCCTATTACATATACATTTGATAAGGTCTTTAGTTTAAGTATGCTGCTCCGAAACGTTAACATCAAACATTTGATCTGTATCAAAAGGAACGTAGTGTTTATTTCAGTGCTTCACTCTTTCTTTCCCAGAGCTTGTGGTTATTAGAGTCCAGAGTAGATTGATAATAGTAAATAAAAGTAAACTAAGGTTAAATTACATCCCAAATAGAAATTCAGTGGCAGAAATTCTTCGCCTGCATAGAATCTATTGTCAAAGGTATATTAAAATCAATATTCCTTTAATCAAAGATAACACCCCAAATGAAGCTCATTTCGGACATGTGCACCCTCTGTCCTGTAGGCGGAAAATAAGCGTCAAACGGCAGGCATTTTATCTTTTGTCGACTCGACGAGTCTTTTGTCGCATTATTCCCATGAGGTGCAGCATATCAGTTACCGTAACCAGAATATAAAGAAATTGTCTTGACCCTAACAAGTGGCGGTTTTTCCATTGGGTGCTTGGGTCGGGCGCGCAGGTGCCTGACTGGACTTACCAGATATTCTGAAATATAAATTTCGATCCGCCAGTGCTAAGAGAGACCGTAGATCTTTTGCGCCCTGGGCACGAAATGAATTTAAATGGACACAGCCTAACATTCCATGCTTCTTGGAGTCGATTTTTAAACTTAAGAATATGATACTTATGCCTCTCCATAGAGTTTTTAACAAATATTTATGTTTATCCGTGTTTGAGGCTACCTAAAATTCCCACAAGAAAAGATTCCATAAATAATTATGTTGTGATATTTTTCAAATCAATTTTGCTTAAGAAGGAAACTTGTCTTACCACTAGAAGAAATAATGTACGCTTCAGAAATGAAGGATGAGTTTTTGTTTTGTATGGCTGACAATTATTTGGCTAATTAAGTAATAAAACTTTTTGTCTTCAAGATACCGCAAAATATTTTGAATTGATATAACTATAATTGATTTTTAAGATTTCACTTACTTCTACTTGGGAAAAAGTGGATAAAAATCAAAACTTTCTAGCACAGATATGTTTGTGTGTATGTTGTTTTCATAAGAAAAGCGTTCAAAATTTTTCACCATATTTTCATGACACGAAAACTTGAATGCCAGAAAATTACACCATGCAATCATACAATTTACATATTGCACATTAACTCTATTTGTCGTACCTGAATTTTTTTTTTTTTTTAAATAACATCCGTTAGAAGTGACTTTCAATGCAGGGAACAAGTGAAAGTCCGATAACGGGATAGTGTGTTTCCATTGGTGGATTGAGAGTAATCTATTTCGGTTTTCGTCTTCCACATTCTACCTCCCTTCATTCAACATGCAACACTAGTGACTAACCACCCTCACCATACACAGTGTATGCAATAATAAATATCCCACATGGTAAATTCATTTTGGACACAAGCAAGCATTTCCATTTGCAATGAACTTTTCGAACACCTCAGTTTGCAATCGTGATGTGTACTCTAATAAGCTCAGGCGCGCCAGTCTGCTCCTGCTCTTTCTTCTAATGCTGCTTTTGTAACAGAATATGCTAAAAAAATTTATATATATTATGTATATTATCTTTTGCTGCCCCCCCCCCCATCTTAATGTTATGGAGGCGGATGAGCAAAATTTTATATTTTATGAGCAAAGATTAATTCCGTTACTTACAGTCAATATTAATGTTCAGAAAACCTAAAATTCTTCTGAGACATGCTGAATACCAATATTTTAAAACATATGAAATCTTATTGATATTTTTAAATAAACAAAAAACCGATAGTTCAAAGTTAAATAATCAATTTCACTTTGAGACTTTAAAAGTAAATCGGTCTCTTTTTTAATGCTTTTTCTCAGTATGGTTATGAAATAACTCAATACTTTAATTTACAATGTTTTAATTCATATTTCCTTTTGTTTAACTCAGTTTGTTATTATTCATCTATTTCTGTAGGAGAATTTCTTCAAGATATAAACTTTCTACTCAAGATAGCGATTACATGTTCTGAAAATACATTGGTGTCATATCTTTAAAAGGTAAGATATCTGAGTATCTTAAATATAAATTTTTTTATTACAGTTGATTTAATTTTTTGCATCACTTAGAATATTAAATATATTATTTGTATAAATTGACTGACTTTCTCTTCTGTGCTTCTTTTCAGTTGAATCCTTCCCCATTTTTTTTGACTCTCCGCTTAAATAAAAACAGCACGAAATTTTGGTTTCTATATGTGTTTTATTAATTTAAATGTATATATATGTATATCAGTTCTCAAAATTTCAGCATATGTGGCCCAATATTCAATCATAATTTTCCTCGCCCCTCTGTTCCTTTGTACATTAACAATGTATAGAATTCAACAATACTATACCTTTACGCTGAAGCTACATGACGATCTTAACTTCTCTAGGGCCATCGGCGTATATAAATTTCTCTGAGCCAAAGCGTTAATTACCCAGGACTTAGATATACGTTTTTTCCATGCACGAATTTTTCTGTGCACTGCAGTCCATATAGTTATTCCGGAGGCTTTGGAATGCAATTAAAAGTCCTTGAGAGTGTTTGCAAAAGATTTACTTATTTCTTAGAATTTGCTTATTTATTCCTCCCGCTCCCCGTTAGATCAAACCATAAGTCATCAATGCAAATGTTAGTTTTTGAATATAAATTATATAATTCAAACTCATGGGATCCCTGGTTAGTATTAAAATTTTTCTTCACTTAGTGTTGTTAAATTAATTATGAAATACATTATATATATATATAGGCATTGTAGTGATTCATTTATAAGCGTGTTACCTCAGTGTAAACGTATATTTGATTTTTTATTATGTCAGAATGTATTTTGTTTGCTTATTCTCAGTTAATTAATAATTTTTTTTAAAATAAACTTCTACTTTCGACTTTTCAATATGCGAGCGCTGCTTTATAGATTTTTTATGCCCCACTAGGAGGTGCGCCGCATATTTTGAGATACGCTGATATATATATTTCGTCCTTTTGAATAAATATGCTTGTATTCGTATTCTATTGTCCCTCGTTTTATTTGCAGATTTACTTTGATTGTTGCTAGAAACTGATGTTATCAAGATAACTCGTCAACATGATTTTTGGCAGCCCATACGTGCCTACCCTGTTGGAAATAAGTTTTGTCGAGATTGCAGTTAGAATTTCTAATGTTCCAGAGACAATGGATTTCATGAAAAAATATGGACCTGTCTGTTTTATTTTTCCTAGCAATGAATTACGCGCATATATAAATAAAGAAATACCCGAGAGTTCTCTGCAAATAAAGCTCAGTTTGTGCATGACTGAAAAGAAAGAAATGTTAATAGCCCAAGACCCGACCAATGAGAGCTGGAGGAAATTTGTAAAATTCTATAATGATTTTTGTTCAAGTACAGATGGATTCACATTAAATAATCTACCCTCCACGATGTGGGAGGTAATGATTTTGAAGAAAATATCTTGCTTAGATTTTCCAAACAGTCTGAGAAACAAACTCATGCCTATAATTCGTTGCATTTGTTTAGAAATATATAGGTGGTATATGGAGCATGAAGAATACACTTTTGGATTTGAGAATTTAGATATTCAAAAGTACTTCTGTTGGAATTCATATGGTAAAATTGACAGGATAAAAACTGCTAAATCCTTAATCAATAATGAAAGTCTATCCGTTTCTGCACGCTATAACTTAGCTCGTCATTATGGTTTTGAAAGGGATTTTTTATTCTATGCGATAAAATGAGTATAGCTGAAAAAGATTATGCAAAACAATTGGGAGATCCTTATGGTCAACGAGCTTGGTTTGAGTATGGGGTCACAGGAACTGTTGAGAATTCGATTCAAATTTCTCAGGATGCATTTGGGAATCCCTTGAACTTTAGGTTATTCTTTTCGTTATTGTCGCCAACTCAGAAAGTGGAATGGTATAAAATTTTCATCAATTTTAAAGCTATGGATTATGCTGATGTACGCTTTTGTCTTTCACTTTTAGAAAAAAATGAACAAGAAAACATTTTGAGAGAGTATTCTTCAAAAATTCTACAATATTACTTGGTGTGGCCCTTGCAAAAGGAATTCTTAAATGTTACGGAAAAATGTTTGGCCCTATATGTCAATAGAAAACTATATTAATCTAGCGAAATTTATTATATTTGAAAGGATATTGATAGGATGGAAGGACTTCAACTACGTGGGGCTAATGCAGGAGTTATGGAGGCAAACTCCCGATACCTTTAAAGAACTTGCAAAGACAGATAAGGTATACCAATTTATATTACCTGTCATTAATTGCGAGCAAAACAAAGGATTTCCAAAAGAAGGGTTTCTGGAGAAATACAAGGGAAAAGATTTAGAGTTTCATCATGTTGGAATAAATTGCAATTTATCTAGAGATCTTTGTCTCGTGGATCCAATTGCTGATGCGATTGGACGAGAGTTTTTTACTGACGTACGTGATATTTTATTTACATGGAGTAATGCATTAGAAATTTAAAGTATTAGATGATATGATTTTAATGTACTCTTTTATTATTTAAATAAAGTTCTTTAATACTTTCGAACTTATCTTTTTCGTTCAAAGACATATTCATTTACAAACTGCACTTGAAAAATAATTGTACGGAAATTCTAATATTGTTCGTTATACAACAAAATAACAATAGGAAAAAATTTCTTAAGAAATGTACAAAAAAATATTAGTTTATCCTAAATTTATGACAGTATATTCATTTTTTTTAATTCAATTAATCTTACAATATACATATACACTCAGTTTTCTTGTGAAGCAATTAAAGTATTGTATTAATTTTATAATATTTACAAAACGAAATAAGAATTGCCAATAATAGAAACACATAACAGATTCCACATAATAGAAACGTTGGAACTTTTATCCGTTTTTTTTATCCATTAAGAAGCAAAAATAAACGCAAAATGAATATTAAATATGGTTGTGCATAATCCCCATTGCTATGTAAGACCTCTAACCATCTTTTTGGTCTTCGATGATTCAGACGGTAGTAAAATTCCGGTCGTTTCGAGTGAAAAAGACTTGGAGGATAGTTTTCCGAGAATTAAGATTATAAAAGGGTGAGTGACTGAAGGATTCCCTCAAAAGGGTGGCTCCATTATAGTACGGGGTGTGATATCTTAGCGCAGTCTCTGACGACATTTTATTCTGCATGGGAGAATCCAATCCAATCATTATTTAAGCAATCTCGGGGATCATGTTCATCCTTTTGTCCAGCCCTTGTTCCCCGAAGGGGGACAGCTTTTTTTTCAGAGGAGAAATCCCTACCCACACTGCTAGGAGTGGTCAAGCATGGTTCCAAGAGCATGACGATGAAGTTAAACATCTTGCTTGGCCCTCTCAGTCTCCAGACTTTAATATTATTGAACATTTAAGGGAATAATTTGAGTCCAAATTTTATTTCTGATTTCCACAGCCATCGAGCCTTTCTGAATTAGAGACCATTCTGCAGGAGGAATGGCTTAGTATTCCTGTAAGTAGTGTCCATGACCTTTTTGAATCTGTCCCAAATCACATTAAATCTGTACTTGAGTCAAAGGGTGGTCCAACCTCCGCTTAATAAAGATTTTACATTATTTCACAGTTGTTCGTATTATTTTGTCCTCCATCTGTATATATATATACATACAGATCACCTCAAATAAATTTCAAAATGATAAAACTTTAAGGACCTGACATGAAAATTTTCAAAAAGAGTAGGTGGGACGTAAATTACCTATTAAGGGAGGAGGGGCAGTTGCGAACACAAGGGGGAAGTCCTGACTTCTCCCCAAAGCCCTTACGGCCACGGTGGCCAAGTGGTCTAGGCATCGGATCATGGCTAGCGTGTCATGAGTTCGATCCTGGTACCACTAATGATCCGCCGTGTAGGGATGCGATGCACGTTAAATCTGTCGAGAGCTCAAACGTCCTCACGTTGGTGTGGTGTGGTAGTTTAAAGAGGGGTGCCAGCTCAGGTGTCGCCCGCGTCACTTGACCATGGTTCAAAATTACGCGGACCGTCGCCAAAAGCCCTCGTGTTGCTAATCAAAGCGACGTTAATATTCTCTCACTCTCACTCACCCCAAACCCTTGATTCCTTTTCGATGTATTATAACTATGTATGTTGTACGTAAAAATTTATGAGATATTAGTTTTTAATAGTTAGTTTTATTAAATAATGCTAATTAGTCATTTATTAATTAATTTTTTTGTTCCCGAAAATCAACAAAATTAAAAGAATATGGTGAGCGGCGTATTGAAGCATGGTACGAAAACAGTGGACTTTCGACCTTGGACACCTCCTTGAAAAATTCCTGTGTACGCTACTGAGGTGTCCTATGTGGGCGCGTATTTGACACCCCTGATTTAGAGAACGACAATGCTATACGACCCAGCCAATAAAAACGCTTTTGTACGTAAAAATATTATTTTCCCTCTTGGTTTTGAAGCAGTAGCTCTACCAGCAAAATCACTAGATCTTTCGTCAATAGAACTTGAGAGGGAAATAAACCAATAATTTTCGCCACTCATAATTGTCACGGATCTAAAGATACAAAAAAATGGATGCTTGGTAAATTATCTGTCACAAGAAAAGAGATTAGAAATGTTTTCTCTCCTTACATTAACACCTTGACACTCCAAGCGTACGTCCAACCAAATTACTCTTTTAACTATTCCTATCCAGTACTGGTGATTGGTGATGCCTACGGTTAAGAATAATTTATCATATTATTATTTGTAATAGTATAAACCAGTGTTTCCAATAGGGCAGGGATCGACAACCTGTTGCTCGCCAACCACATGCGGCTCTTTGGATATGAAGCTGCTGCTCTTTCGTTACATATGCGAACATTCCTTATTATAAAAAAAAAACAATTTAAAATCGTTCCGAATCGATTAACGAAGATTAGGCATCGTTTCTATCTCTTAGCCATTTGTATTCGCTTTTTACCGCAACCCTTTCCGTGACATGTGTCGTCAATGTAGTCGGTCCGTCGGAAGAACTCGAATGACGCCTCCGTCGGATGTTTCTATTTACGATTTAATTGGCGTCAAAAGCACTCTATCATCCTAAGTGTAAAGAGATCTTAAGCGAAATGGAGACTCAGTATTCTGACCTCCTTTTTCACACTAAAGTGCGATGATTTTGCAAAGTTAAAGTGTTGAAACGTTTTACTGTGTGCTTGAAAGAAACAAATACAATCCTCAATGAAAAAGGCATTAATCACCCTGAATTTAGAGGAGGACAAATGGTTGCAAAAATTTTACTTTATGGTGATATCACAGTGAAATTAATCCACGGTCACTTGTGCCTGCTTTTGTACCGTCGTTACTCGCAGGGTGTAGAGAACACTCCAAACTTTTAACACGTTTATTTAAATATGAAAGATATTAAGTCAATAATGATGCACATTTGTAAAATACAAGATGTTTTTTGTATGATACAAATAAAAATATTACATTTATTTTGTACAAATTGAACTGACATTATTTTAAAATAAACCTGCAAAATTTTCATTTTAAAATACATAATTTTGTATTTTTTGTAAGCCACGAGAGAAACATTTATAACAGTAATAAACTTGCTTCGTAATTAATGTTAAGAATAGTAGAAATTAAAAAAGAAATATTTTAATCATTTTCCAAACATGTAGAGCAGACCATAAACATAACTTCAATTGCTCGCGGAAAGTTCTCAGTACCCCAGATAAATTTTTGAAGGTCGTTACGTTCCAATCGTCCGAGCGAGAATGATTGCATTATGCCTGAAGGTTCAAAGACCTAAAATGAGCAGCTACTGAAAAAATCGTGGTTCTGTGCGCATTCTTTTTGAAATTATAGGCTTTTCTTATCGTTGGGGCGTACAGAGTACCCCCCGCGAGTGATCGTGGGTTAAATGAGCTGAATCTAAAACTGTGCAAAGAAATAGAAACCCGGCCTATGTTTGGTAGAAGAATTGGTTTGTTTCGAAGAAAAATTAATTATTTTTACAGAAGATATTCCGAGTGATAAATTACTTCATTTTCAATTTCTAAAGAAAATCGTGAAAAAAACCAGTACAACTGTTGACACGAATTACTTCAGCACAGTTACAAAATAATAAAGATGAATTTTTGCTGACAGATTCGAGCAATTCAAAACCAGCAAAACAACTCCTAGCATTCATAGTAAATCCTCTTAACACAAATAGTAACGAAATTCACACTGAGCCATTTGGAATTGATCCTGGATCTTTAGAAATGCAATTGATCGATTTAAAAAGTAATGCTTTTTGGAGTGAAAAAGCAAGGTGGAAGATTTAGAGGTCCAGTAATGTATGTACGAAGTGCAACAAAATTTTAGAGAAAGAAAAGAAATGCTGCGAGTTCAGGCATTTATATTCGCCGCCTGGAATAGTCTTCCAGATTGCTACAGTGAGATGAGGAAGTTGGCATTTGGAGTGCTGACTACCTTCGGATCAACATATTCGTGCGAACAAGCGTTCTCTTGTGTGAATATTATTAAAAAAAGTAAAGCAAACAACAAATGAAAATTTAGAGTCGTGTTTGAAACTATTGTTGTACTTCTATTGTTCCTCGTTTTATTTGCAGATTTCCTTTGATTGTTGCTAGAAACTGATGTTATCAAGATAACTCGTCAACATGATTTTTGGCAGCCCAGCCGTGCCTACCCTAGAGGAAATGAGTTTTGTCGAGATTGCAGTTAGAATTTGTAATGATCCAGAGACAATGGCTTTCATGAAAAAATATGAACCTGCCTCTTTTATTTTTCCTAGCAATAGATTACGCGCATTTATAAATAAAGAAATACCCGAGAGTTCTCTGCAAATGAAGCTTAGTTTGCGCATGACTGAAGAGAAATGCGTATTAACAGCGCAAAACCCGACCATTTGGGACTTCAGGAGAGTTTCCGAATATTATAATGATTTTTGTTTTAATACAGATAGATTCACATTAAATAATCTACCCTCCACGATGTGGGAGGTAATGGTTTTAAAGAAAATATCTTGCTTATATTTTCCAAACATTCTGAGAAACGAACTCGTGTCTATAATTCGTTGCGTTTGCTTAGAAATTTATAGGTGGCATATGGAGCATGAAAAGAAAATTTTGAATTTGAGATTTTAGATATTCAAAAGTACTTCTGTTGGAACGCAAAAGGTAAAATTAACAGGATAAAAACTGATAAATCCTTAATCAGTAATGAAAGTTTATCCGTTTCTGCACGTTATAAATTAGCTCGTTATTACGGTTTCGAAAAGGATGTTCTATCTGTATGGGAAATTATGAGTATAGATGAAAAAGATTATGAAAAGCAATTGAGAGATCATTACGTCATAGAACTTGGTTTGAGTATGGGGCAACAGGAACTGTTGAGAATCCTTTTCACATTTTTTGGTATCCAGTTGTTACTCCTTGAACTTTAGGGTATTCTTTTCTTTATTGACACCAATTCTAAGAGTGGAATGGTATAAAACTTTAATAAACTTAAAAGTTATGGATTATGAGGATATCTGTTCTTGTCTTTCAGTTTTACAAAAACATGAGCAAGAAAACATTTTGAGAGAGTATTCTTCAAAAATTCTACAATATTACTTGGTGTGGCCATTGCAAAAGGAATTCTTAAATGTTACGAAAAATGTTTGGCCCTATATGTCAATAGAAAACTACATTAAGATATTGAATTTTATTATATTTGAAAGGATATTGATAGGATGGAAGGACTTCAACTATGTGTGGCTACTGAAGGAGTTTTGGAGGCAAACTCCCAATAACTTTAAAGAACTTGCAAAGAAAGACGAGATATACCAACTTATATTACCTGTCATTAATTGCGAGCTATACAAAAGATGTCCAAATGAAATGCTTCTTGAGAAATACAAGGGAAATGATTTAGAGTTGCAATCATTTTGGAATAAATTGCAATTTATCTAGAAAACATATTCTCGTGAATTAAGTTTATTATGCAATTGGACGAGAGTTTTTTTCCTGACATCTTAAAGCATGGCAAAATTTTATTAATTTTGTTTACATGACGAATGCATTAGATATTTAAAGAATATGATGATATGATTTTAATGAATTCTTTTATTATTTAAATAAAGTTCTTTAATACTTTCGACTCATCTTTTTGGTTCAAAGACATATTCATTTACAAACTGCACTTGAAAAATAATTGTACGGAAATTCTAATATTGTTCGTCATACAACAAAATAACAATAGGAAGAAATTCCTTAAGAAATATACAAAAAAGTATTAGTTTATCCTAAATTTATGATAGTATATTCATTTTTTAAAATTTTAATTGGTCTTACAATATACATATACACTCATTTTTCTTAGGAAGCAATTAAAATACTGTATTAATATTTAATATTTGCACAACGAAACATGAATAGCCAAAATCGAATTCCACATAATAGGAACGAGGGAACTTTTATCCATTTTTTACCCAATAAGAAGAGAAAGTAATCGCAAAATGAACATTAACTATGATTGTGCATAATCCCCATTGCTATGTATGACCTAACCATCTTTCTGGTCTTACATGAGGTCAGTCAGAGGCGGATTAAGTGGCTGCCAGGGTCCAACAACGCCAGTAGTGACCCCAAGTTTGGGGTATTCCAAAAATAAAAATTTAACTTTCACCAAAATATCTTGAACCGCTGTTGCAACTCGAATGATTTCCAAGGATTCGCGGCTCCAGCCAAAATCTGTCTTCCGTATATCTGTGTTGCAGTCTGTACAAAATTTTCGCATGTGTATTTTTTTTTTCTGTAAATTTTATTTTGAATAAGCGAATATTATTCAAGTTAAAAATGTCAATTTTAGTTCACAGCCGACCTTAATTACTCTTGACAGAGGCAGATTAAGCTAGTTGGAGGCCCCTGGTGGTAAAAGATCCGGGACCTCCTGGGCTGAAGAATCGAAAGAATTCGCTGACCGTAAATACTCAACAAAAAAAAAATGAATAGCTAAAACAAAATTAACGGCTCAAAAAAACTTTTAACTTTATTTTAAAGAATTTTAAAAAAAACACCTTACTTAACAGCTTAAAATTTTGTTACATAACTTTACGTCTTGATTTTTCTTGGGCAAATTCATCGATTTTTTTTGCAGTATCTTTGGTCCAAAACATCTAGTTCTATATATAAAATGGCCATGCTGCTCAGTTTGTCTTCTTCCATACTACTTCTTAAATCATTTTTAACACGCTTTAAATTCGAAAAAGATCACTCACTTGATGTATTTGGTATCGGTATACTTAAAAATATTTTAAAAGTATCTCGATATTAGGGAAAAACGAGACCATTTCTTTTGCACAACTCGATAAATTTCTATTGGAGTGTTCATAGTATCTTTGTTTTCTTTTAAAAATAACAAAAAATGATCCATTTCATCGTCAAAATGAAGCAATTCAATATCATCTTTGTAAATATCCTTTTATTTTTGTACAGCTTTCTTCTTAATTTTCAAAAAACCTCTCGTCAAAAAATACAAAAATGTATTCTGTAACAGTTTCATATATTCCAGCTCTTCGGGATAGTTCTGCACTTGTCCTATTGCATATGACATAGAATTAGTTGAACAAAAGAAATTTTACCTATTTTCAAATTCATGACCTTCTTTAGTTTCACCGAAAATTATTTTTCTCTTTCGTTTCCAGCAAGCTTATCCAACTTCCTTTTAAAATGAGACCCCTGATAAGTCATTTGCTTCTTGTTCTACCTTTTCCAAATTAATTCCTGAAAATTTGTATATAATTGTCTAGATTTCAGTAGATTAGATCCTCCTAATAGCTCACACAAAACTGATTGTAATGCTTTGATAGTAGCACTCACCCTCTGGAGTATGGTATTTCAAATCACGGTCATTAGAGAAGTTTCATACTTTCACATGTGTTTCAAAAGTATCCAATGATTAAGTTGGCCGTAACCTAGCCTCCGGCAACGGAGTTAGCCGCGGTCGACTCAGTATATTCCACTCTTCTACCAAACACGCCAACGCAAACAAAAATAGCTCCAGCAATTTTTTTAAAAAGTATTATTACTTTAGGTCGCAATCTAATGTACTTTCCTAATTTTAATTTTTTAAAAACTTTTTATACTTTTCCCCACCATCCACTGAACATGGCAAGTCTAATTTTTAATGCTCACTCAAATACAAGATAGGGGATGAAGACCTCATCAGCGATCATATGCCCCAATGACCATTCTACCATGTTTCAAAAGAGAAGTTGCCTCCACTATTGTGATTTTCTCCTCATTTGCATCACGGGTTTCAGCCAAGGCCTCTTTTATGTGTGCATAACCAAGTCTTATAGCTCGTACGCCATCTGCTCTTGCTGACTATCGTGTATCTGAAACTTTTTTCACAGATATTGCATGTTTACTCCTTTCCAGATTTTTATTTAAAATTCGCCAGCGATGGGGTGACACAGAAAAAAGTAGAATAATTTCTGTGTACAAGCATAAAACACATTTAATTGCATCGCTACAACTTTCTGCTGCTAAATTTCCTACTAAATTTAAAGAACGACTGGCACAAGGAATTTAAACTGCGCTTGGACTGTGTTTTTTAATACGTGCCTGTAGATCTCAGTACCACCCGGACATATTAGACGCATTATCAAATGATTTCCCCCTCTGCAATTTTTAATATCCAGTCCAAATTTAGCTAAAATTTATAAAGAATATTACATTTTTTTTCTCCAAACTCTCATAAAATTGCACTTCATCTTTTTTTCAAATTTTCTAATAAATGTATGAAATTTCCGATTTAATACACACATATTTTGTTTAATTCTTTTATTCTTTACAGAAATCATAGTTTAATTTCTAGAACAAAACGTAGCTTAGCTTAGCTTCCGGATTACTTATAATCAAAATTATTAAAATCTCTCAACCAAAAGTAAGCATTAAAAAATTCTAAGCTTTTATTTTATAAACTGAAAAAACAGTTATAATACTCTTAATTTGCAAAGTTTCCTTTTAAAGTTTCTAAATATAAGTTTATAAAACATTAACTGAATACATATGTTTTTTACACATTCTAGTAGTATTATTACTGTACTTGTTTGTTTTTTTCAAAAATCTTAATACTTTTTGACTAAACAGAACAATAAAACATTTCCGAAATAATTTGAAATTTCTAAGATAACTCAAAAATTTTTTGACAAATGCCACAATATCACAAAAGAAATCTAAAATTCTTTAACTAAATTTATATCTTAATTACATTCTAAGTTCCATTTCTCAAAATTAAACAATCTTACTACATATTGAATAACTTTCCACATTTCTATTTTATTTGAAATCACTCTCTCTCTCTCTCTCTTATCTACTTTATAAATTGTGTTTATCATATTTTTATTGTTGCAATACATTTTGCTACCACTTTAAATAGTTTTTATTAGTTAAATAATTAATAGTTAAAATTATTTTTCAACTTTTATTATTGTTCTGTAAAAATAAACATTTCATTAAATGCTCTTTATAAGAAATTTCTGCTATAATATTGGCATTATTGCTTTTTTAAAGATTTTAAATATATTTATAGATGAATTTTGATTAATTTTATAAGCATACAGAATGTTATACAATATTTTAGAGAAATTATGCATTTTAAAGTAATTATACGATTTTTATAATTAGTTATACACATATTTAATTATTAGATTGCACTGAATATCCTTTCAAGTTGTCTGGACAAAAGATCTTAGTCAAAAAAGTATCGCTAGCAAATCACTCTTAAAATGACAATAAATACAAAAATAATTTGTGCTTTTCAAATTAATCTTATAAAATAATGATTCTCTTAGCAGTTTTAAAGTATATTTGAAAAATTATGTGTTTATTTCACGTTACCTCAATAAAAAGAAAGAAAAGTGTATTTTTAACTATATTTAATATACTTTCTTTGTTTGAAAATTCTTTTAACAGTTTGAAGCAATTTTAATGAAATGTTTAGAAATTATAGATTGGCTCATATATTACTAAACAAAATTATCGTAATACGTTAGAATTACAAATAAAAAATTAACGCAATAAATATAATAACGTTTTATTTCAATTTCGAGTTATTGTTAGGATTCTTTTTTTTAATACGGTAAATAATTAACGAATGTACTCAAAATCTCATTAATGTTTTGTATTTTAAATGAACTATTATCGCTTTTTATAACTGACTCAAAACACTTTTTATAAGAGAGGCAAATACTTTTTCATTTGAACAACAATGCCTATCGAAAATGTTTTAAGATTCAAGCTACGAAAACACATTTAAATATATTAATAATCATAAAAATATTCCAAGAAACTGATGGCAGTTATTTATATTTATGTATGTAAATCGAAAAATAAATATATAAATAAAATAGTATTGACACAAATGCGACAAAATATTTTTTTCTCTTTATCTTACGCACTGATTAAAATACTTGCGCATGAAATCTTAAAAATCCAAAAGAGAATTTGAAGATATAGTTACATTTTTTTTGTTGTTTAAACACGGTTCTCCGATTTGTCTGTATAAGCGCAGGAAGCTAAAAGAAATTAGATCGGAAGTCAAATTAACGCAAATTTTCCTCAGTTTACTTCGAAAAGGGGGCTTTTTTGTCAGAGTCATTCTGTCCTATTATTTTCATTTCATCTTAAGCCTGCCATAAATCTTGATCGTGCTTTTTCCAATGTGTCGAAATACTTCTTTAACGCACCCCCTCCGCCTTCCCCAGAGAGCCAATGTTGAGGACTCTTTGATACTCCTTAAAAAAATAATTAACTATAGACTTGGAGGGTGACAGAAGACTTCAGGCGCTTATGGTTCTATCTTTTCTCGGAACGGGAAGCAGTTATATAGCCTTGCTCACCATAAATGCACATTCAGTCTCTTGGTTGTTACAGAAATAAAAGAGAACCGGGATAAATATAATATAACACTCTCTTTCACTGTACCATCTATGAAAAAAATTCCGACAAAGGGCCAAGCCTTCCTGTAGCTTCTTAGTGCGACGTTTATTACAGCAATCAATCAATAGACGAAGGGGTTATTGTCATTTACAGGCAAATAACATTCTGAATGGATTTTTTCCCATCTTAATAAGTGTTATCTGTATTTCACTTCAAACGATCTTTCTGTTGATAAACTTTGTATGAGATGTTTTTCCTACATTCAAAGATCACACCACTCCTTGTCTTCTCATTATTTTGAGTAATTTTACCAGCTTTTAAACTTTTCATATTGCGTTTCCTGAGATTCAGAATTCTCACGGAAATCTTATATCGTTATCTTCTCTTATCCACACCAACAACATGGCTGGCCCTGTACACAGTTCCCTTTCTCTATATTACAAAAACTTAAAATGTAGAATTACTAAAAGGAAAACATTATCAAACTATAAACACACAAGTTTTTGTCAAAAATCAAACATATGAAAGCAAATCGTGTAAAATGATACTATGAAACCAAAACAATAAAATATTAAAGAACAAGATGCACATTACCTGAAATTTTAACTTTAAAAGTTAATCAAATTTAAGTTGACCAATGGTAAAAAATTCCAGCAAAATTCAGACCTTATGAAAGTATGAAAATATTCCTGTGATCAATTATTTCAATAGCCAAAGTTCCTCTTCAGTTTTTTCGAAAAAATAACTTTCATCTATTTCACTATTTGACTCATTTATCAATTTAGAGAAATTTCAATCTCACTTAAATATTTCGCTTTTTCTGTCATGCTGACTGAAATAAAACTGATACTAAATTTACAAAATACTTCGATCCAGCGCCAGATTACTCGTTAGGCGAAGTAGGCAATTGCCTATGGGCCCCGTGCTTTTTAGGGGCCCACAAAAGCATGTTCTGTTTTATGTTAGTGCTCCGAAAAGAGGCTACAGGTCCCCGAGAACTCGACTGCCTAGGGGCCTCCATGTCGTTTAATCCGACACTGCTTCGATCTCTTTCCCCACATTCTCAAAATATAAACACACAAATCTAGATAACAATAAATAACGAACCTTCAAATACTAAATTCTTTCGAAAGAACTAAACATTGGTAGTTGTTTATAGTCTGAGATCCGGGATCATTATTGTAATATGAGAAATCTGGGATCAAATTTTTAAAAACTTGGGGAACCGAAAACATACATTAAAGACCAAAATTCAGGAAAACATTCTTTAAAAAAAACACACAAAAAACGGCTTTCAACTGCAATTACATGCAATATATGAGGGCAACAATAATTCTTATACCATTCAAATGTGGGTAATCATTGGGTTTGCAATACAAGTACAAGATTGGAGGCCGCCAGGTCAGCCAGCCGCTTAATCCGCCTCTACTCTTGAAGACATCTTACACTGATGGGAGAAAGAAATCACGACACCAAGAAAAATTATTGTAGACTAATGAAACTTCGGCAATACATTTGTCTAGGTAACATATTTAATTGATTTATATTTCAAGATCACAGGTTAATGCATGCGCTATAAAAGCTGTTTCAAATTCGAAATGATGGTTTATTAAAACTGCCAGAACTGTCTGGTGTAACTCCAAAAGTTTAAATGCAAGCATACAAACGTGAATAACAATGTGTCATACAAGTAAATTATATCAATTTGAGGAATGGAATTGCATACCTGTTACTTTTTTTCAGTCTTTTTAAGGTTATTTAATTCTGATTGTGGAAGACGCTGACGTTTCAGTCCAATGACGTTTCAGTTCTTGCTCGAATGGAGTAAGATATGGTGATCTAGCAGACCAAGGTAACATGTTGACACACTAAAAGAACATTTGGAGTGACAACAGAGTATGAGGGCGCACGTTATTCTGTTTGAAAACACCCATTGAATGATGTTTATTAATGCCAGTACAACAGTTTGAATCTCCAGGCTGAAGTACAGATTGGAGTCAGGGTGAGGGAATTAACCTCGAGCGTGCTCCTGTAATCAAATAAAATTGCTTCCTTCAGAACATAACTCTAGGAACAGGTTCAGTGTATTTAGGCCGCAGTAAGGTTGTTCGCGGGCTCTGGTCTGGACTTCTTCAAATCAATATACATTCAACACTGGCACCAAGACTTAAACCGCTTTGATCGAAGAACGCAACACATCGCCACTCCGCTCTCCAGAGATCTCTAGTGTGACATCACTGAAGTTGCATACATCTTGATTTGGAGCTAATGGTATGAATGCCACAGGGTGTCTGGTTGGGAGCTGTTTCACAAACGATTACGTTTTTGCAGTTCACTGTGCCTCTCAAGTACCGAAAAGAACTGCAATTTCTGTTGCAGATGCACTATGAGGTTCCCCAGCTTTGTGGTGAATACGACAGTCTTCTCTGTCAGTAGTGACCCGAGTGTAATAAAACAATAGTTTTCTGGAGGTAGTGTTTTTCCGGAATTACTGTTGCCAAAAATCAAGCACAGTGGATACATTCAAACCAAGTCTTCCTGTAATATCGTGGGGAAAAAATCCATCTTTTTTCTTAGCTCTTTTATACAATTTCGTTCAAACACAGCGATCTGTTGATAATGGTTCATTCTGGAGTAACATTAACTGTCTACGCCAAATCTTAACGATAAATGACACTCAAGAACTTTATAGCGCGTATTTAGAGTACACTTTATTCGAGTATATTCAAACTGGTGCAACTAGCGCCCCACTTATGCACATAGCTTTGAATTTATATCAAAGTCATCTTGCAGATGTCTATGAATGCCTACCAATTTCGTTGACCTAGAGCCACTCCTTTTTGTTGTATTTTTTATTTCCACTATTGTATTTTACTAATGAAGATAATGGAAAAAAAGGAAATAATGTGATAAAGGATATGTCTAGTTTAAAGCAAACTATTTCAAACTAGTTGAAATTTAGGGTTTAATAACAAGATAAAGATTAATAAATTTGGCCCTGGCTTAAACCCTTATAGGAATGAGGGAAAAGAGATCACAATACTTGAGTCAATTTCCCTTTTGCAACAGATGGTTAAATATGAAATTTCCCTAACGACCATTATTTGGAATACCATACCCCAGAGAATAAATGCTACTAGCAAATCATTATAACAAGTTCATTGTGATTCCTTATTAAAAGGATCTGGTCAACTAAAATCTCGAAGATTTTTATAGCCAAAATTTCAGAAATGAATTTGGGAAAATGGAACAAGGAGCTACGGATTTATCAGGGCTCTTGTTGGAAGAAGAGCTGGCGGCAAAACAAAAAAATTATTTTCTTGAAAGTAAAGAAGTGGGTTATGAATTTTTAAAAGAAGTGAAAATTTTATAATGAATTCATGTCAAATGCGATATTGCAAAATCTGAACTATCTCAAAAAGCTGAGATTTATGGAACTGTTATAGAACACTTTATTGCATTTTTTGAAGACAGATAATTACCTGAAATTGAGAAGAAAGTTATACAAGAAAAGAAAAAAAATCTAAAGGAAAGTTACAAAGACGATGTTAAATCTTTTAATTTTGACGATATGAATTGGGTTTGTTTTTACTATTTTTAAAGGTAATTATTTGTGTTACTATTTTTATTTGTTTTTACTATTTTTATTATTTATTATACAATGAAGGTATCACGAGAAATTTATCGATTTGCTAGAGAAATCCTAATGTGTAGATATTTTATCTAATGTGTAGATACTTTCCCTAATGTAGAGATACTTTCCCTAATGTAGAGATACTTTCCCTAATGTAGAGATACTTTCCCTAATGTAGAGATACTTTCCCTAATGTAGAGGTACTTCCCCTAATGAAGAGATACTTTCCTAATGTAGAGATACTTTTGAAAATAATTTTAACAATATGGTTTCGAATGCATTTGGTGAGAGATTTCTTACAATTTTAAAGTTTGTTAAAATTATTTAAGAACATCTATGGGAAACAATACAAATTGAACAATATGGTTATGTTTTACGTAGAACAAGATGTTTTGGATAAAATAGAAGCGGCAAAAAAAAGTTTGGCGAAATTGCCAAAGAGAAATCAAAAAGTAAAGTTGTAAGCTCTTTAGTAAAGTTTTGAATTTTTTTAAAAACAGTTCAGCCGTTGAGTTTTATTATTGTCAATATATATTATTTTGAAAATCTTTAGGTAAGCGAATAATTTAACTATTTTAGTTTTTCTATTCTCGATCCCATGGGCCCCAAACCTCTTACCGCCAGGGGCCTCCAATTACTTTAATCCGCCTCTGAGGGCAGTAAAATTCTAGGTGTTTGGAGTCAAAATGACTTGGAGGACAGTTTTCCCAGAATCAAGATTATAAAAGGGTGTGTGACTGAAGTATTCGTTCAAGGGGGTGGCTCCATTATGGTACGGGGTGCGATATCCTGGCGCAGTCTCTGAGCACTTGTTATTCTGCATGGGATAATCCAATCCAACCATTATTTAAGCAATCTAGGGGATCATGTTCATCCTTTTCTCCAGATTGTGTTCCCTGAAGGAGGACTGCTTTTTCCAGACGAGAACGCCCCTACCCTAGGTGTGGTCAAGCATGATTCGAAGAGCATGATGATGAAGTTAAACATCTTGCTTGACCCCCTCAGTCTCCGGACTTTAATATTATTCAACATTTAAGGGAATAATTTGAGTCCAAATTTCATTCCCGATTTCCACCTCCATCCAGCCGTTCTGAATTAGCGACAATTCTGCAGGAGGAATGGCTTAATATTCCTTTTAATATTGTCCATGACATTTATGAATCTGTCCCAAATCGAATTAAATGTGTACTTGAAAGTGTGGTCCAGCCTCCTATTAATAAAGTATTTCCATTATTTCACAGGTTTTCGTATTATTTTGTCCTCTATCTTTATCTATATATATACAGGGTATCCAGCCTTAATGTGACCCAATAGCTAATTCCCGAACCGTTCGATTTAGACATGTACTTCCAATTTGAAAAATGTTTTAAAAAAAGGTAAGGAATGTTTTACGTGATTTTCGAACCAAAAAGCCTATTTAGAAAAAAATTACAAAAATTAATTTTTTTTACTGTCTCCAGGCCCTATCACTTATATTTAAGAAAAGATGCAGTACATAAAAACAAAGTAACCACAAAAGGTTTCATTCTATTGCGATAAAAACTGGCCGAGTTATGGAACTTTGAAATCGTATGTTTCCTCAATTTGCCAGGCCGTTTTCAAGAAGCTAGTTAGGGGCCGTCTCCAAAATCAAATTAATTGGAACTCTGCCAGGAAACTTTCGTTCTTGCACGTCACTCATTCGTAAATCGTTTTTAAATTTAAAAGTGCATAAATTACGTTAATAATACAATAATTGTGTACTTATAAGAAACACAATTTATTCTGTGCGTGTAAAATATGGACAAAATAAAATATTTTGGACGAAGAAAACATTTCAAAAGCAGTTCCAAAAAAAAATAGGCTTATTTGCTGCGGTACTAATCATGGTGATTATTAAAAATCTGTTGTGTAGTCGCTAGCAATTGCAATATTACGAATTCTTGTACGGGAGAACGAGATGTATACAAATGATTAATACTACGAAATGGTAGTGTTGTACGTGTAGTGTAATCGAAATAAGAGAGAGGCGGCAAGACTTTATGCAATTAAATTTCCCAGTCGAAGACATCCATCTTATTGTACAATTGGCCGTGCTGTTCCACACTTGTATAAAACCTGGAGTTGTCTCGTGCTGTACCTTTAAGCTTGCGGATACCCGCTGAGGATGTTTTAGGATATGCCCTGGCTCATCCTGAAAGTAGTGTCCGGGATATTAGCAAAGCTTGTTCCTACTCACACAAAATCGACAGTGTGGAACATATTATATACGTACGGTGCATATATTTATCGTTCAGTCCTAGCGCATTTCAATGCTTTTGCTCAGATTTTGAAATTAGGTTTAAGATTGTTTTTTATCGTAATACAACAGTGCACAATGATTTCAAACAGTCACTTTGAAAAAAATGCGTCATATCGCAATAGGAACTGATTACAATAGTTCCTAATGAAGATCTTAAAATAAAGTTTATAAACTGATGTCATCAATTTTGGCTTTAAATGACATACCCGATATTTGTCACAAATTATGGAATATTGTGAGAAAGTTTTTAATTGTGTTTTTCCTTGTGAGAGGGTATTCCACTGAATTTGTCAAACTCAAAAACAAAAGAACAAAAAAGAAAGGAAGGAAATGAAAAATAAGAAGTAGACCCTTACTCACAAAGGAAGGTTAGGGTTAAACCTGACAAGATTGATGTTAAATGTTGAAAATGTGTTATTGAAGCACAGATTCACCCCTCTCTTTAAAAGCATTTGTTTGTTGTTCAGTTATTTTATGTATTCATTTGATTTAATTCATTAACATGCAGAACTACACAACATTACAGTTAGAAATTTAATTTTTTGAAAGTAGTATCACCAACTATGAAAAAGACATTTAAGTTGATAAATTTGCAAATATTTAATATTAGAGGTAGCCAGGGGTCTACTGGAAACTGAAAAGCATGGCAAGGGGTCTATGACACAAAAAAGTTTGGGAACCTCTGGTGTAGGGAATGCAACTTTCTTGACTTTCCACAGCTTTTTCCTGTCTCAAGGTTTTGGAATTTGTGCGTGTTTTTGAGGGGGTGTATTTTTTTTAAATATCTGGAGAAAAAAACACTGGATTACTCAGTGAGTTTTTTGAATTATTGAATGAACACCGGCTATATATGATTTAACTTTTATTACCGATATTAAGGGACATTAAAATAATTTAAAATTAAGCTTACAGAGAAAAGATTGTATTTTTTCTACCCTTGTTGGCCAAAATACTTTCTTTTGTGGAGAAGCTTTTTGCCATTTCTCTCTGATTGTGGAGGGGAAAATTAACATATTTCACATTAAGGCAGGACCTTTTTACCAAAGTTAACAGTGCACCGAATCTTTGATAGAATTAAAAATTTTAATATCCCTTTTTGAGCTATTCTTTCAGTGCTAGGTCAAGTTGATAAAAAAAATGTAGATCATTTTCACAAACATTTTTCAATCTCGATCAAAATGTTGACTGTTACCCACCTGAAATCCAAATCCAAATTTTTTTTTTACGGCACCATTCTACACAGGAAAAGCAAATTAAAGGAATTTTACAAAATTTATACGATTTGGCTCTGTTAGATATTTATAGTAGATTTAAATCAACATACGTTTTTGAACAAATGTTTCGTGTTATGAACGTACCAAAATCAAATATCGTTCAAAATTAACTGAACTGATTTAGAATAAAATTTACGTTTGTGTTTAGGTATAATTTGTCAAATAGTTTTTAAATTTCCTTTACTTAGCCTTGTGCTTTAAAAAAGTGATCTTTCAGTTAAAAGTTATATAAGTATCATTTTTTCATCTTTTATTTGTTCGAAAGGTTGTAAGTGGCACGCTTAATTATTTTTTTTATCTCGAAGTCTCTTTTTATCTCTTAATTATTTTTTTATCTCATAAAAAGGTTGGCCACCCCTGTCGTAAGATAAGAAGTGATCAAAAGTATCCAAATCCAGTCCAGGACACTGAGGGTACATTGGTGATGCATTCTGGAGTGACTCTCCAAGTAGTAAAAACAAAGGGAGATAAAAGAATAAAACAGTTTTGAAAATAGGTCCCAAACCACCTCTAAACTGAAATAGAGTGGAGCTTTGGAAATAGTGTGGGGATCGTAAAAACTTAAGTTTCTAGAACGCCGGGAAGGTTAAAAAACGTGCCTGCCCTAACAGTTTGGATGCGCCGAAGCGCAATCGCGCTTCGCTTGTCATATGCCAAGATTACGGAGAAGCTCTACGCGCTTTTGTTTTTTGTACCACAAATATTAAGACACGCGATCACTGTTGTTGGTTAGTATAATTTTCGCATCAATTCAGTGAAATATACTACCAACTTTATTATATTATTCATTTATTAATGAGATAGCTTCTTAAGTTGCGTTTTTGATTAATTTTGAACCTAAATGAAGCGTCAAATTCTGGTCCCATTCAGTTCATTTTCGGCTGCAGCTGGAAATCGTGCTCTGGTCGCAAATTGCGTTTAGTTTTTGAATTAAAAGCTTTTAAGGCGCTTGTGTTTTTTTAGTAAAAATTTCATGCTTTCTTTTCCGGGAAATCTTATTTTCCTTATTTAAATATTACTGTCATGCAGCTCACATCCACACATTTCCAGCGAGTGAACAAGAGAAAAATAAAATTATTCCTGTGTAGGAGATTAAACATACGAAGTAACGAAACGGGATCTAGTTTTTTATTCAGTAGAAAGAGCAATAAAACACAAAAATGCGCCAAAGAGTTAAAATCTGAAATTTTAATTCAGTAAGCCGACTCTTTAAACTCCCTTGGTGAGACATTTTTATCAATCAAATTATCTCTGATTCGTGAGCGTAACAGATCTGCACACAGTTCTTTCACTTTAGTCCCGATTTATTTGGTACTTGAAAACAATAGACCGGTGAGTCTAAATCATTATTTGGATTGTTCCCTGTCACATTGACACTGAGAATATGTCTTTATCACAAAGGACCGACATTCCTCTTAATTCAAGTCGTCGGTGGACCCCATGTGCGATGGGGACACCAAAACGAAGACTATTCACAGGAGTGCTCCTTATTTTGATCACTTTAACTAAAGGTGTCTGGATGACCGAGACAAAAGTTCATTTCAGACGTTAGCATCCTATAACCTGTAGCCAGAAAATAACAGGTTTACAGATTAATAGAATAGAACGCATTGTCTCGATGAGTTATTCACAAGAGGTATTGATTATCAGTTGCCACAACATAATGTAGACTAAGTTTTCTGGCCTTAAGTAACATTTCCTTCTTCTTGAAACGATTTTTAAATCTTAGAATGGTTACCTCATGCCTCTCCAAAGGAATCTGCAAGAAATCTTTGAATTTAACCATGTCCAAGGCTTCCGAAAATTCGCACTGAAAACGTTTCCTTAAGTAACAATGTTGAAGCCTTTTCCAATCGGCTTAGCTTAAGAACAAAACCTGGCCTTGTTTATACTGGTGTGCCATTTTCCCTTTCAAAAAGTAGACGAAACTATTTTCGGAAAACCGTATATACATATACCATTAGTGATATAATTGAAGGCTTTTAGTATCAAAAATAAATGATATTTAAGGGCCCTTTTATAGCATTGTATGAAACAATTGTAATATTTTGTATATGATATTTTGTTTCCTAATGTTATGGATGGGAATGAACAAAGTTTTGTTTTACATTTTTGACGTTTCATATTAATATTCAGAAAATCTAAAATTTTTGTAAAATATTCTGAATACAATATTTTGAAAACCTATGAAATCTTATAGATTTTATTTAAATGAATTAAATACCGATAGTTCAAAAATGAATAATCATTTTCACTTTTTCTGGGGCTCTCCGGCACTGACCATCAAGCAAGCCGAACCTGCAATAATTCCTCTCATGTGGAAGACGTAACTATAAAAGGTTGCAACACAAATATAATCATGGGAACTCAGTTGAAAGTAATTTCTAACTTGTAGACAATTCTTTTCGTTGTTTGTTCAGTGTTATGTGAATTGTTACTTGAAAATAAACTTCAATTTCCATGACAAATTTTACATACATCTTAGAAAACTTACACTGGAAGCAATTCCTTTTTAGAGATATTTTATTCTTAATAGCAAAATGATTCATAATAGGTTAGTTTCCTTTTTCAAAACTTCGCAATTTACTCCTATCGACAATAAAATGATGTAATCTCCCTCTCTTCCTCTGCTCTATCTCGAGGAACCTTTTGTTGCTTAAGCAAAACTTAAAGGCTTACAGAGGCTAAACAAACACGGTTTTAACTTCAGGTGCCACGAAAATTTTAAATATTCACTGAAATTTAGGTTTATTTCCAATAATACATATAATAAACAAGCAAAAGCGCAAGAAAGATTAAATGTTTACGTCCGAAAACTTAAAATCTCTTCTTTGCAACTATTTTCTTGTTTTGGGAGATATTTTAAAAATCTTATAAATATTGGCCTCGATATATGGGTAGGGCCACAAAAAATTTCGTTGCAGGCTGCGAGTTTGATACCTCTACTCTAAACCCTCTGGTTGATGAGTTCGATCCTCCGAATAAATAAATAAACAGCCTGGGATTCCACAACGGTGTTTTGTAGTATAGCGTTATGTTTTTTCCTTACTTTTAACGTCAGTAAGTACTCGAGCAGATACGAACTGTATTGCATAAATTAGAAAATTTTAATATGGATTAAGAAAAAGGAAACAAAGTGGTGCGTTTAAGCGCAAACAACGCTATGAAAGAGAAGATAGTAAACAAGAATTACCAGAATGATAAATTTCTTACTCAGACATCTGCGAATAATTATATCCAAGTATTTCTGTTAATAGTGACTCGGATAATGTAGTCAGTACAGTGTAGCTTGAGAAGCCTACAGAAGGACATTCAATAGTTATTGCAAGATAAGATACCGCCGTTGACGACGCAAACTTCTAGAAACGACTTCGAATAATTTAAGTGCAAAGCAAGTGAAACTCACAGAAGACATGGTATAGATACCCATTTGTAAGAAAAAAAAAACCAAGACTAAGTTAAAAAACATTTTGATAAATAAGCATCCGATCACCAATATTTAGAACCGGAAGAAAAAATATTTAAAATCACCATCTTCATTAAGGTACTAGACACAATATTAGCCCAATTAAATGCACGTTTTATTTGTTTGAGGCAGTCTGTGAAATATTCAATTTTTTAAGACCATCATTTTCATGAATGTAGATGAAACAACTTTGTTACAAAAGCGTAACAAATTACAAAATAAATATTCTGAAATAATATGCCCAAGCTTTTCCCTCAATTTCTAAAATTTAACACCTTGCTCTCCCTAAATTAATCCAGGCATGGGCTGTTCACCAATTATTGAAAGAAATAATGAGGAAATATGGGTTCTAGAATGCGACCTAAAACAAGTATTTACAGCACCAACGTTACTAATCTTCCAATTGCTGTTACTTCTGTAACCATAAAAGGATTATTTAGCAAATGAAAAAAAACAAAGAAGCGGTCTGGATCAAGCTCGACTCCGCATTTATCTTTAACAGCAATTGAAAACAAAGTCGCATGCAGCTTGGATTTCACTTTGTTATGGAAAATTTGTGAAAACTAAAGTTAGGAAAAGATTGTAATCGAAATTTTTAATATATATATATATATATAGGTAAAACCAACTTTCTTATAATAAACCTTTTGTTCTTTATGAACATAGTTTTATTTAATAATTACCTTTATTATTTGTAATCTTATGTTTAAATTTAATTACAAATTACTTCACTTGTCTTCCGGTTCCGACAGTTCCTAAACTCTTCACAGCTGCTCCGGTAAAGGTATGTTCGTGTCAAATCAAATCTGGGCAATCCACTAAAACTCACAGAAGAAAAACTCATATACATACACGCAAGAGCCAAAACATTATGACCACCCCTACATTTTGCAATAAACTTACCTGGATGACGTGGAAGACGCGTGATTAGGTGGCAGTGGTATTTCACTGCTGTTGGAAAGTCTGAAGAATCATTCTTTCGCTTATTTCTCTGTGTGATGGGAAAGGCTGTGATCTAAGCGACTTTGATAGAGGGCAGATTGTTAATGGCTCGAAGGCTCGTAACAAGTATTTACGAAACTGCACGACTCGTGGGTTGTT
Organism: Trichonephila clavata; assembly: GCA_019973975.1. Classification (NCBI taxonomy): domain Eukaryota; kingdom Metazoa; phylum Arthropoda; class Arachnida; order Araneae; family Nephilidae; genus Trichonephila; species Trichonephila clavata. Next base: position 29,535 of record BMAO01004907.1, read on the forward strand.
CGCGATCTACAGTTGTTAGTACTTATGCAAAGTGGACGAATGACGGTAAAACCAGGAATTGACGACATGGTGTTGGACATCCACACGCTATTAAAGAAAAGGTCGTCGGAGACTGTCTCGCATGGTGAAGCAAAACCGGAGCCAAACAGTGGCTCAGTTAAAGCCCAATACAATGCAGGGCCAAGTAGAACAGTATCGGAGCACACTGTTCAGCGGACACTTTTAGATATGGGGCTATGCAGCAAACGTCCCACTCGTGTGCCTTTGCTGATCAAGCTTCATTGCCAACTGCGCCTGCACTGGGCCCAGGAACATCGCGTCTGGTCCATTTGAACAGTCGGAGAGAGTTGCCAGGTCATATGAATCACGTTTTGTCATTCATTACGCCGATGGCCGGGTCAGGATACACCGTCTTCCATGCGAACAGTTGCTCCCTCAATGTACATGAAGACATACACAGGACAGTGGTGGCGGTATTATGCTTCGGGGACGTTCTCTTGGGCATCTCTAAGACCCGTGGTTGTGTTACAGCAGACCATGAATGCTACATGGTATCTGAACATCATTGCGGAAGAGTTGCACCCTTACATGACCTCTGTTTTTCCAGATGGAAATGGAATGTTCCAACAGGGGAACGCCCCGTCTCACAAGGCTAAAATTGTGTTGGGGTGGTTCCAGGAACATGATGCTTAATTCCAGTTAATGTAATGGCCACCTAACTCACTGGATCTCAATCCGATAGAACACATTTGGGATGACATGGGACGGCCGCTCAGAGTTCAAAGACCACCAATTCACAATATCTCGGATTTGCGTGGCCGTTTCTTAAACATCTGGTACAATCTGTCTCCGGCCATCTACCAAGGACTTGTGGCATCCATGCCAAGGCGGATTGAAGTTGTGTTACGCGCCAAAGGTGGGCCAACTCGTTATTGACAGGTGGTCATAATGTTTTGGCTTTTGAGTGTACATGCAGATAGTACGTAGATTTGCTTTTCCAATGTTCTTCAGAGTACGATAAAGAGCTGATGCTAAAGTAGCTTTGTATATTTACAATATTCATATGTTTTTACTTGATAAAATCCAGCCATGATAGGACATCCCCCTTTTTTAGCATCAGGGCCTTTGGATACCTAGCTATGCAAATGAATATAGTTAAGAAATAACTCTATATTTTGATTTATAATGTGTTTAATTCATATTTTCTTATGTTAAAGTCAGTTTATTAATAAGCATCTATTTCTCTAGGAAATTTCTTCATGCTACAAACTTTCTACTCAAGATAGCGATTACATTTTCTGGAAATACATTGGTGTCATATCTTTAAACGGTAAGAAACCTGAGTCTCTTAAATACAAAATTGTATTACATTTGTTACATAATTTCTTGAATCACTTAGAACAGTGGTTTTTAAACTGTGTTCCACGGAACCTTGGGGTTCATGAGTCACAATGAATTTTAGAAAGGAAACTTTTAATTGTGTAAGCAAAATGGATACACGTTCTGAATGAAGTTTTTTGTATAACCACAAGTATTTAAAGCTCA
>BMAO01004908.1:0-16334 GCA_019973975.1 Trichonephila clavata
GCACTAACGAAGATCTTAAAGTAAAGTTTAGAAACAGATGTCAGCAACTTTGGCTTTAAAAAGACATACCAGTTACTTGTTTTGAATTACGGAATATCGTGAGAAAGTTTTTAATTGTGCTTTTCCTAGTGAAGAAGAGCTTAAGTGGTGTTGCCAATCTTCAAAAAACAAAAAAAAAAAAAAAGAAAGAAAAAAAGGACTGGACATTACTAATCGAGGAGATTTAAGTTTAAACCTGACAAGATTGATGTCGAATCTTGAAAATTTGTTATTGAAATTCCCCATTATAAACTTGTTTGTTAATCAGTTATTTATGTATTAATTGAATTTTATTTAATTAACATGTATTTCTTAAGTTTTAAACATTATACTTCTCTACAGATAGAAATTTAAATATTTAACCTTCTCTACGTCTGCTACGTGTACTTTTTTTTAACATTTATAAACCCGTGCACCACGCAATGTATAACACGGGGCATACAACACCGACAGAAGAAAGGATTACAACACAAACATCCATGCCTTCTCCGGGATTGAACCCAGTCCCTACGGCACCGCAGTCATCTTCACTGACCACTTACCGGATGGGCGGCCTACGTGTACTTTGCCCATGAAAATAGTGGGATACGCAACGAGAGTGTTTAAGTAACTCCATATCAGATGTCAAAAAGACAATTAAGGTATCCGAACACGTTGAAAATGACCCAATTCAGTCAAGACAGATATTTTTGTTTTTTATTTTATTGAATAGAGCTATCTTTTGACTTACGAAATATACTTTATTTTGTTTCTACACTACCTAGAGCCAAGTTACAATCCATTTTATAAAGTTAGAAAAACCGGAATGGGTTTTTGATCTACCAGAAGTGGGCATTTAATTGCTCAAAATCTATCATGGCGAGTCTGATAACTCAAAATATTACGAATGTATTTCTATAAAACTTTTTAAACCTGATATTTACGTTATTTTCTAGAGAATGTACTAAAATATGTCTTATTATATGAATACTTTTTGAGTTATTGATTGTTATTTAAATAATGGTCTCATAAAAAAATGTAATATTTCTTATAATGTTTACTCAATCAGCTCTAAAATTTTATTACATTTCTAGATAAATGCATCTAGTTTTTTTCGTAAATCTTTTACTAATATATGTTATTACTTTTTCTCTAACTGCTTTGAAGTGTTTCAAAAATATTGCTAAAATTTCACTTATAATTGTGATTTTTGCAAAATTCAGGTATTTATATTAAATTTTGATAGTTAAATAGTAATATTTATTGGTATTGAGTCCTAAAAGAGCATTTATAATGTTTTAGTATGCTATTTTGTTAAAAAGTACTCCGAACGTGTTCGGATACCTTAAGTTGATAAATTGTCAAAATTCAATATTAGGCAAACATGGGTCTACCCCAAGCAGAAAAACATGGCAAGGGATGCTATGAGACAAAAAGTTTGGGAAACTTTGTTTTAAATACTGGAGTAGCTAAGACTTACTAGTTGAAAATATAACGAGGTGACTATGGATGCAATAATTTGAAATAAACCTTATAAAAGAATTATCTCACCTGATACTATAGTAATTTCCTGATGATAATGCTTCATTTTCAGCTTTTGTGAGTTTTCTTCAATTTTCGGGTTCCGCACATGTTCCTCTGTTTCAAAGTCCCCCTCATTTGAAAATTTAGCGACCCACATTCCCTATTGGGTTTAGATACTGTAGGAAGAGAAAAAATGGAATTAAAAAGAATGTTATTGAGCTGAAATTTTGCATGATAGATTGTATTGCATATCTATTTGTTCTGTTAATTTGATACTTGGTTTCGGACAAAGAACTCTGAAAATAATAACTCGCGGGCATCGGTAGATGTAAAGGTTGTTATAATAGCTTGAGTCAGTTCCTTCAAACAGTTATCGTAAAATCCGGCGTATAACGCGCATTTTTAACACAAAAAATAAGATCGAAACTTAAGGGTATACGTTATACGCCGAATATAAAAACCATAACTTTAAAAAGAACAAGAGATGAGCATAAAAAGAATTTACTTCTACACATATGGAAGTACGGTTTATTTAAAATAAATGACTTGCCTTATGAACTAAAAGAGTTATTGTTCTAGAAGTATACTATTTTTTCAAAAGTCTGGGATAATACTTAGTATAAATGACTTCAAAACATAACAGCATTGTATACTAACATTTCAGATTTTTTCGTAAAAAAGGGGGTGCTCGTTATACGGCGAATATACCTAAAAATTAAAAAAATGCAGCTCTAAAGTATAGGTGTACGTTATACGCCGAATTTTACGGTAAATGTATCTGGAATCGAATTCCATGTTTTCAAACTTTCATTGCTGACATTTTTACTGTATATCAATTCCTACTTTTTTGTTGGTTCAATAAATTTTTCAATCCATATTGAACTACTCTGAAAATCAAGCAGTTCCCTTTTAAATTCTTCAATTTCCAATCAGTCGAACTAGGACAAATTTAGTTTATCAAATGACGTCACATCAGGGTACATCTTCTCCGATAATTATTTGAACTGAGAACGTCTCGCTAAAATCCCTTGATTGAAGAATCAATTACAGAAATAAATTATTCTATAACTGTTTGAAGTGATAACTTCTTTAGGCGCGTTTTGCTGGAGAGTGAACATGAATGTTGCGTTTTAAGAAGCCAAGCATTGTTACGCTCGCGTTTGTGACGCTCGTAATAATAGATCGAAATTTTAAGTAACACTGTAAAGTCCTTCAATAAAAAAAGACTTTCAACAATGACAAAATTTGGCGTCGAAAATCGGTTCTCAGCCAAACTTGAATTTCCTGACGTTGCTCTATTGACTGTATTAATTAACTTTGTTTAAAAAATAAATGCTTTTATTTTAACATGTGATTAACTTGAAATATATTATTAAAATCCCAATCTCTATAATGTTTTACATTTTTTATAAATTTCTATGGATTTTCTTGGATTTAAATTTTAAAAAAAGAAGAAAGTTACAACTATTTTTCAAGTAGATTGGTACATTGTACATCTTTCTTTAATGCTGCCAATTTAGAATGAGATGAATATTGTAAAGCTTCTTTAAAAAATTTATAAAATTTCGTTATTTTGAATTTTTTATTTTTTTTTTTTTTGCACACAAAATATTTTTTAAAAAAGGCACTTTTCCATTTCAAGGAGCCATAAAATGCATCGAAAAAAATTGCTAAAATCACCTAATGCCAGTAATAATTATTATAATAACCTACGACAAATTTACCAGTTTGAGGTTTATGGAGCATACGCAGAAAGAAAACTTTCTGATACATTACAACTTATAGGTTTTCTTTATTTTTAAAAAAGCGATTTTTAAAGTTGAAAACTTGAAGAAAATAAGAAAATGCTGAAATGTTTTCATCATATAGTATTATTTACATTTTGAATCTTTCATTATACAGTGAATGCAAACAGAAGTCGAGGTTTTCTCTCCTATACATAAAAATAATGGATAAATAATTTTATATGACAATACCAATATCCCCTTGTTTTTTATTCGCCTAACTAATCCCTGAAATAACATTACAAAATTTGAAGTTATCACTTCTATCGTGTGGTCATATAAGCACACACACTCTTTTTTCTCTCTTCTTCGTCTGGTTTCTCATGCATATCTAAATCTTTGATATTGTTTTCAAGTTTGGGAAGTACTTGTAGTTTTTTGTAATAATATCGTTTATGAAAACATGCAGTTTAGCGTCAAAAAAGCGAATGTCAACCTTTATGAGGATTATTTTATAGTGAACGTTGTTATTTTGGACTAAAATGCGAACTTTTTTGATCGGTGGCGTGACCAAAATATTGTGTCGCGTGCCATCAGTGGCACGCGCGACACTGGTTCGCCGTCCCTGTTCTAGTAGTTGTTCCACATGTTGCGTTGTTTGGTTTGTTAATACAGCGAATGAATAACATTTTTCAATGTCTGTCTGGAATTGAACACGGAAACCTTGGAATAAGGAATTATATTGCAACAGTGCTCTCAAACTTTGAATACTTGCGACTCAATTTTCAATCATAATTTTCATTGCACCCCCCCCCCATACAATAACAATGTATTGAATTCAATAATAATGTATTTGACGCTAAAAAGCTACAATACGATTTTAATAATAAACCTCACAAATTATCAATATAAGTATTAAATTTTGTATATGGCAAGCCCATAGGAGTCACTAGTAACTATTAAGCTTGCTTTTAACTTAGTATTTATAGTGTAATTATTAAATGTATTGTGCAGTTTTGATGCATTTATAAGTATATTATATTAGTGTAAATGTGTATTTTACTTTTATTGTGTCAGAATGTATTGTTTTACTTCCTTCCACTAAATTTGTAACTTTTTAAAAATGTTTTATTTTCGACTTTTCGATATGCTCGCGCCCCTTGTAAAGTATCATGCCCCCTAGAAGGGTGTGCCCCCAATTTAGAAACGCTGTATTACAAGGACCATTACAATTTGGAAATTTTAAATACTTCCAATATATAGTATCTTAAAAACTAAATTTTTGAGCATTTACAGCTTGACTTTGATTTAATAATTTTTAAATATCTTAAACTGAAAAGCTTTTTCTCTTAACTCCATTTAACTTTGATTTGATTAAATTAACAAAAAATGGTGACGTTACCATACTTTTTTAACACTTTTTAATAAACGTCACTTGTTTGTAATGGACTCTTTGAACTCAATTTTTACCCACTTTAAAGGTTAGATTAATTCGAAATTTTTCTCACTTGTCCAGGACCGATGAGAATACAATAATTTAATAATTTGGTTCCAATGTCCTGATCAGGATAATCAGCATTAACGATTTTTCATTTTCAGAACCCATCCCGCATCTGGCGACTAATTTCAGATCCTATTTCCAAATTTGGCAACTAATTCCAGATTTGGGGGCAAAAAGATCAAGTTACAAATTAGTTCAATTATCTATAAAAGAGTGTTTTTTAGTTTTTTAAACTAGAAATTATTCGACTTTTATTTTGGTACAATCAGTGGCGTGGCGTAGCTAATCCTCAAGGAGTCGTGTATCAAAATTCCTTGGAGACATTTTTAGAGAGCCCTTACAATTTTTTACGCACACATGAGGGGCCCCTTTTGTTTGGGGCCCCATATCATTGATACAGCTGATGCAGCGGTGGCTACGCCCCTAGGTACCATTCACCATCAACATTTCCGAAATAGCCAAAAGGCTACTTTCCAGTTTAGAATGGGAGTGGCTGGTAATATTTATTTAAATTTATTCGAATATATAATTAGAGTATAATTATGCAATATTTCACGTAATGTGATCCATCTATTGAAAGAATAAATTATTGGGATACAAAAGATTCAACATGGTAATGACTCCAGGGGATTGATATGAAATTCACATATTGAAACATTATTGATAATTAATGTATAGAATTACAGTAACGTATAATTACATTATGTCGTATCATCACTCAGAACTAAGCATTGTTTTGTTAAACTTTTTATATCATAATTAGAAGCATTTGGTATTATAATTAACTATCAATTGTATTCTGATTTTGACGAAGAGAGGATTAAATATGACTGGTTGTGTGTGTTGTTCAAGTAATCTTTAAAAAAAATTTCGATAACGTTTTGCAACTTATTTATAAATTGAAACGTTTTTCTTTTTGATTTCTCCATTGTATTTCGCATTTTATTTTTATTTATTTTATTACCGTTATTTCCCATTTGTACGTGTGTTATTTTAGTTATGTAAATTTATATAAATATACATATTCTTCACCCGGCATCAAAAACATTTTCCTTTATTCTAATCAAATAAAAATATTGAGCTTAAGAAAAGATAAATATATTAGAAACAATTATGACTGACAAAAGAGTTATTTATAAACAAAATGTCGTGTATTAGGTAATCTGTTTTACAAAATTGCTTAAATATGTTTTATATTTTTTATTACAATTGACGTTTTTGTGCAAAATCAGCTTTACAAAATAAAAGTAATAATTTGTTTATTTTTTATAAATTCTATCTCTACACCATACCTTACATCTGTATACAAATTTTTGTTTCTAATTGAATAATTATCAAGTAAATCGTATTAGATTGTTTAATGTCTGAATGAGTGTGTGTGGTCTTTGTTTTATTGCATTTTTGTGAATATTCTATTGTATTATATATATTGTTTAGATTTAATATTTTAAGTGTTTATTTTTTATTTTTTCGAATGTGGCTTGTTTTATTTTTTGAAGTTATATGAAAAATCAAGAATTTGTAACTGTACTGTTTTAAGTTATATAATATAATTTCTAATATTATTTAATCACGATTAAAAAAAAAAAAAATAAACTTTATTGGTTTTTCTCAAAATATGTGATAGTAAAACATTTAACCATTCTATAACTTTAAAAATGTCTTCCATATTTATAAAAGGCATAAAAATAATGATATAAAAACTATTGAAGTAAACGGCTGAAGGAACTTTTTTAATGAACGCGGAATAGTTTTAATTTAAACAAATATGTATTAATACATTTCGCAACGTTTGTGCTCTCTCTATTTCATTAATTTTATTAAAGTAACTGAAAACCTGCGGACACACATTCGATTATCGACAAATTTGAAAATTTTGAATCAAGCGTAATAAAATTTAATTATGCGTTAGGTGATTATATTTCAGCTCCATAATTTTACATTTAGCAATACCAAAAAGTTCCATGCCAAATATTCCCTAAGTTCGCTGTCTTATGGAATTATCTATAAAAAAAATCCCTTGGCCCCAAAACACGTCAAACAGAAAGTCAAATGACGAAGAAACAACTTTAGAGGAAAGTATGACAGCCTCACAATTCTGTCATAAAATTCTAAATAATTTATTACATTTTAATTTAATTCCTGATGATGTGCTTATTTCTATATACATCAATGAATTGATAAACGAGTACTTAATTTTGATATGACTTTTATATACTTTAATACAATAGAAAATATAAAAGAAATGTATCACTGTCATAGTAACTATTGGTATAAGCGGGCATTTGGAAAGTAGTCAGATACAATTTATTGGTAAAGAATGGCCCCTTAGAGGGAAATTAAAAAGTTTGACAATTGAGCTAATACTTTGTTCCAAATCTGTATTCTATAAATTAAAGTTTTTGCCCCCAATACATCCATTGCGTAATAATTTATTTGAGTTTTTTTTTCTCCAATTAATCTTAATATAGAATTTGATTGGAAAAATAAAAATCATAGATATAAATATTAAAATCATTGCAGATAGTCTACATTTATTTAATCTCACATTACTCATAAACTGTCCTTGACTTATTTAAATTCTACCATTTTTTTATTATTAAATCATTTTTAAATGACCAAACAAATATTATACCACTCTTACTTAAAAACCTGTTTTGTCCTTGAAAGCCAATTGTCTTTCCAATGACTGACTAACATACACAGAACCCAGTTTTCTGAAATATTCTTTTCCCTTCCATTTCAACAATAAACATTTTAAAATAAAACCACCCAAAGCACGATGTTTTGAACTATTTTCCAACGCAACTCCCATCTTGCGTGCTCAATTCGATAAAGTCGGGTTTCTAATGTTTGATGAGTTCCTAGAAAGGTATAGTCCATCTTGCAGTTACAGCCGGAATCTTAACATCCCAAAACAGAGGCAACACGATTAACCTACTAAAAAAAGGATGGGGAAAGCGTCGTGTTTCGGTGATGTGTATGGTTTTATTGTTTAGCTTTCGCAGGGATTATTCTTTGAAAGGGAATGTAATGATAGGGTTATGGTGGATAACAGTAAAAATGAAAAGAAAATCTCACTGTTGATGAAATTTTGTCTTTTAGCGGTTTTTCAAGTATCACCCTTTTGATGTTTATGGTTTCATATAAGAAGAAAAGAGAAAGATAGATTGTAAAAAAAGATGTTTTCTGACGTTATTTGAAGAATTTATCTTCGGAGATATTTTTTTTTATTATGATAAAGAAATCATTCCTGATTCTTTTTATGTCTCAGTTTATTACTAATATTTTAGTGAATAAATAAGTTTAAAAAGTTACACGTGTTCATGTAGTGTTTATTAAGTATATATATAGGATGTATCAGTACAACGGTTAGAAACTTTCAGGACACATAGAGTACAGCAGGGGTCGACAGCCTTTTAGCTGCGTCGTGCCAAACCAATCTACCAATAACTTTCAATATTTATTTAAAATGCTTAAATAAATGCTTGATTGAAAGTTTTTTTAAATGTTATGAAAAAACACTATGGTATACTTGTTTATAATTAGTGCATTGGCAGATTTGAAACGATACAACTGCAAGATGCATAAAATATAGTTTCTATAATATTTAAGAGCAATGGTCTCTTTTGACACCAAGCTTGGCTTCATGTCTGATGTAGATAGGCGCACGTAACAATGAATACTTTAGTCCAATTTATTTTTGAAACAAAAACAGTTGTTGCTAGTCTAATTTTAATCACAGTATAATATTCAGTGATCTTATGAGATGTATTTTTAAAGAAAACGCTTTAATGGATCTATTTAAGAAGAATTTCAAATGATGTTACAGTATACAAAAGTTTTTTGTTTTGGGTCTCACTGATCTTATTATGTAAGAAATAACAGCAAATTATTTGGCAAGCAAAATTGTCTAACATCCGGTCGTAAGCCTTTTAGCATATCAGATTCATACCTATTCTTGTTGTTAAAAATTCAACAATGATATAGTAGCATTTTAATAACTGAGCGTCCAAGACTTATCTCCAAAAGATTTACGATCTACAGCAATCTAGTTTACATAGAACAGAAGCAGTGGCGTAACGGAGAATGTAAGCCCCTCCCCTTCAAAGTTAGATTTTGTCTTTAATATTTTATAAATTTATAAAATACGTGTACTTGGCGTCAGTTAGGCTTTGGGCCCCCCCGCGATGCAGGGGGTGTACGTTATGCCACTGGAGAGAAGACAGGTTGCAATTAAGGAGAGATAATTTTGATATTATCCTAAGGAAAGTTTTTAATTATTTTTCTCTAGACAAATAAAAACTTGCTCTAATTCGCCAAAGGTTGCCAATAATATGCGATAACTGAAAAAATTATTTAATTCTGGGGAAAAGATCTATAAACGTACTAAATAAAAACCTATTTACTACAGTGCATATTTCAAAGAAGCAAGATTTTAGAGGTTCGCATATTTATAATTTCGAACATAATCCTGCCAATTTATTTCCATGAAGTAAAAAGAAATCCTTTTTTTTATCATAGGTGCTGAAGAAAATCAGAGTAAAATAGAATAAAACGGAATTCTGGCATATGGTTTTAAAATAGGTCAGTAATAAACTAAATAAATTGTATATATAATAACTTGCTATTTTCAAGTATTTCAACCATATAATACGCTGTTAAAGTGTGAAATATAGCTAAAAAATACACAAATCTTAAAATTCGAAGAAACATTTTAAAATCTGTGATACGTCAAGTGTATGTTGATTTTTACAGTTAGAATTTCACAAATTAAGATTCTGTTTAAGCCATATAATAAAATTTTTTTAAATATTTTAAACGAATGTATTGCGGCAAATGTGAATCATCCCAATTCACGTCAAAAATTAGAAGATAATAATAGTTTTTGTACACACATATGATTTTTGACAAATTTAAAAGAATTGTTTTTAATTTAAATATTGCAGGAAGACTAAGGTTACTCATCAAGGTTTAAGGATTCACGCCAATCTCCTAAAAGTAAAACTATTACCTCAGCACTTCGAAGAAAACGGGTATCAAATTACCGGACAGAAGAAAATGGCATACAGAAAAATAACCCAAGTAACATTGTAATAAGTATTGTAAAATTAAAATATCTACGGCGAATTGGACATCCACTTCCCCTCGAATTATAAAAAGCACAGCTAGGATATCAAAAAACATCCAAGTCCTAGTAAGAAACCTGCTTTGATTCAACAGCAGGGCGTAGCTACTACCACCGTATCAGACTTATTAATGATACGCCCCCCCAAGCTACAGGGGCCATCCTTATGTGTAACATTCTGTCACTTTCAGATGTCTTTTATTCCTTTTCCAAAAAAGGCCCATCAAGGAATTTTGATACAGGCCCATTCAGGGCTAGCTACGCCATAGTGCAACAGATAAGGTAGTGTATGTCAAGGGTGTCAAATTCAAGACTAACTAGGTCCAAACAACAAGGTTTAATCTCAGGTGAGCCGCAAAAAAATCAATATTCATAGAAACGTTTTATTTCGAATAATACATTAGAACAAACATAAATAAAAGAACAAGAAACCTTCATTTTTACATCCTGACACTTGACATCTCTAATCTGCTACTATCTTTCCTATTTCGGTAGAAATTTTGATATTGGATGTTTGCCAGGCTGCAAAAACGTTCGTTGTGGACCGCGAGTTTGATACTCCTGGTGTACGCGGATGTACTGTGGGGGTGTCGGCCTAATCGGCACCCCTCGCTCTCCGTCTTGCCTGTCTAAAGGTGTGGGGGGGGGAAAGCATCACCAACAACTTCCATAATAACAATTAGTTTATTTATCTTTAAACACACTTAAGCAATCACAAGTGAAAATACAAAAGGAAACCTAGGAGTGATATGTAAAGCGTTATCTAATCTCAATAACTAACTCTAAGTAAACCCGACTACGAGAACTAGATAAGGAGAACAAGCGCTAAGGAACCGTTAACTAATTCTATCTATCTTAATCCTCAATCAAATAATTTAATCTCTTAGCAATTACTTTCTTATCTCGCGCTATGTTTGTGAATGAAATATTCCAATATTCACACTTACGTAACACCATAATAGCTCCCCGGCTCCTTCTATCTTGCAGACTTTATATAGTCAAACTAATTTGAATATCATGGTTTCTTCTTGAAAGGCTGTGAATTAGTATGAATGTTAGCCCCAAAGTTTCCCCAAGAGGATTAGTAGGAAAATGACGCGAATAGATCCGTCACAGTAAAAATTGTTAAATAGATAGAAATCAATCTATCCAGAAACTCAGCAAACTCTTTCTCTGAGGTAATCCTGACCGAGTACTGGATAGCATCATACACCTTCTTAGCTCTACTTATTGAATATACCTCCCTCTCAAAATGACATCGAGCGTCTATGATAAGACGTTTTTGTTATAAATCCCTAGTCTAGTATATTTTCATCCATTACAGCTCATAATTATTAACAAACCCGCTACGACGACTTCAGCGCATTAAGAGTCTTCCTCATTCCTCACAACACAATTGTATATCAATTACCGTAAGTTTAAAAAAACGTTCTACGGATTTGTGGTGCTGAAGTGTCCATTTTCCTCTCTAGACGCTACGCGTGCAGTGGAGGAAACAACTACTTTTTCCTGTAAATTATAACTAATACTCCCGAGATAAAAGCATTTCTTAATTATTTTAGAAGAGCGTTCTAACTAAGGTTCTGCAAACTACAGTCCATAGGCAGGGACGTAGCTACCACCGTATCAGCCGTATCAATAATACGGGGCTCCCAAGCTACAGTGGCCCCAACGTGTAGCTATAGAACTACTAACAGAGTTTTCATTTCCAAAAAAATGTCCCGAAGGAGTTTTAATATGGGACCCATTCAGAACTATAGCTACGCCAGTGTCCATAGGTCAAAACCAACTCACGAGCACCAACAGTGCTGCCCGCCAACTTTATTTTGCTTACATCGCAGAAATCAAAATGTCAGTAAACTTTATAAGCTAATTAATTGGCATACACTTGAAATAGAACATTTTATCTATAATGAATCACATATGAGATTTATCCTTAAAATATACAATAATTGTCACGTGCATAGATAATTCATTTAATAAAATTAAACATTATGATTATTAGTAATGATATTTATGAAGCTGTAATTTCAACTGGCAATCGTTTGTATTTGGGGATCAAAATTACTAGTTGAAGTTATTAACACCGAGAGACTTTAAATACTTATCAGTTAGCTTGGATCAGTAAATATTTTGGGTATATCTAACAGATTTTAGAAAATGTTTTTTCACTTATATAAGTAGTTACAAAAGAAGAAAAAAATCCACGAACGAATGTGTGCAACTGATCAAAATATGTGAGCGAAAGATTTAAAAATTCCAGTAATAATGAGTATAAATTTCATTTTTTAAAAATATATCTAGATTATACAAATCAATCATTTCCATCTGAAATTCTTGGGCAATGGATTTTGAAAAGATTTTGGGAAATCTTGATGTCTTTTGCTATTGCATTCTAATTTGATAAAATGAGGTTCAAAGTTAATTATTAAAAAAGTTTCCCTATTTCAAAATCTACCGGAAAAGGAGCCACGGCATGATGAACTATAACTAGGTCCTGACGTTTGGGATTTAGTGGAAGAGTCAGTGTTGGACTTAGGATAAAAAGTTAGAGACCCCTGTTCTTACTCATATAATATAACTCAGTCGGTTCTTAAGGCAATTAGATATCTAGCTATCTCTCTCTCACACACACAGAACATTCTATTATTCATTTCGTACGATGAGAGTAATTTCTCTTTGCTCCACGAGCATAAAGGGAAGAAAAAGTTCTAGAATTCCTCGTAATAAAGTAGTTAATCATAACTTTAATTTAGAGATCTTTCTAGATCATATTTGATATAATTTATAATAGTTTTGATGTAGAGGTACATATGTCTTTTGAGGACATAGCAACTCCGTGACTTTTATACGTCTTCGGAGAAAAACTCAGTTGCTAAAAGTTGTGTATTTACGAACTTACAAAATGGTCAGCTCAAATTGGTTCCAAAATATTAAATTGTTCGGGAAGTTTGTGTCAATTTTTGGTAGGTGGCATAAGGACAGATTTGAATATATCAAAATGATTGAAAACAAGTGACATACGTACATATTCTAAAAGAAAGTACTTCGGACATTTTCGGGAAAAAGTTTGGTTATGATATATAAATCGTTGTCAGATTTATACACTTTGAATACTGAAGGAAAAAAAGGAATTTAGGGCACTAGATGCTTTAATTTTATTGGAAGGAAAAAAAGGTATGCACTGTTTATGGTGAAGTTGCTGTAGCTGGAAGAACTGTGCGGATGTAGTTTGTTAGGTTTAAAGGAGGTTATTTCAAACTTAAAGACCAAAAATATCCCAGAAGTCCTTCCATCTCAGATGAATATCAGATAAAAACACTGAAAGAGAGAATCATGTTGACAATATTAAAATAGAACATTATCCAAGTAATTTGTAAACGTAGACTACGCAAATCATTTTGACGTGTGGATATCTACTATTTAATGGAGAAAAATTTGTTGAAGCATTTCCGTTTGCGACTCGCTCCATAAGTATAAAGAGGAGATACCAATTTTTAAAGTAGTGACGGGAGGGGAAGGGATAGTTTGTTGCAATGATTTGTAAAAAAAAAAAAGTCTCGGAGAAAGTATATGAACCACTTTTAGCCACCTCAAAAGTATGACTATCCGAAAAAAGTCCTGTTCTTTGCCTGGAGGCTTTGGAAAGGGAATCCTGGCATTATGAAATTAAACCAAACAAAACTAAATGATAAATTCAGAGAGGTATTGTTCTCAATTAGACGCGAATTAAAGTCAGCGGTTTAATAAAAACGTCCAGAAACAGCGGAAAGGCGCGACGTCGTGTTTCATCAAGACAATGCGCGACCTCATATGCGTCTTGACAATCCACAAAAGTTGTTGGGAATTGGTTGGGATGTTCGGTACTCAACCTTTTCCCACCGGGCCGCATACACATGACAGGTATTTCACGCTGGCCGCAAACATGCGGATAATGGAAAAAAAACATACTATAAGACCAACGCAAACATTGGACAAAGCAAAAATTGATCAATATATTAAAGCTCTTTTTTGGCTTTTATTTTAAACTATATTAACTTTTCAATCAAACATACACACAATTTTCTTTTATTTTTAAGCATTTTTTATTGAGAGCTACGGATAATTTATATTTCCTTTCATCTGTGACCCTCTTGCTAACATTCTTCTATTAAAAAAACAAATTGATATATTTAATTGCTTGATTGATACAATTTCCCGCTAAATTTTTAGTACATTGTTCTTCAATAATTGAATTTCTTAGTGCATTGGGCCATGACGGGCCACTTAGAAAAAGCGCTGGCCACATGTGACCCACGAGCCGCAGGTTGAGTGTCAGTGACTAAGCCCATCCCCATCATATTCACAAGACTTCGCACCATCTAATTTCCACTTCTTTCGAAATTTAAAAAATCCCTTCAATGAAAAAAACTTGTAATCTTTTATTGAAAATCCAGTAGATAAATTTTTCGTTGAAAAATCTGAGAGATTCTGGAAGGACGGAGTTTTTAAGTTGCCTGAAAGATCCAAAAAGAATATAGCATCTATATAATTCAATAAAAGTACGCTATAATTGAAATTTCATGAGTTTCAATTGTCCTACTAAATTGGAGTGCAAAATTCAGTCCGGAAAAACCAATAGTACAACTAAAAAGATGCCACTCAATATTTATATCACAAAATGTAACACAACACGCAATATATCAATTTTGGGTAACGCTCTTTTTTGTGCCGCAAAATTATCACTTTTATTGTTACGATTATTTTTAACAGCATAATCTTAATTTTATAGATGTGAAATTTGGCCTTAACTAATCTTTCATATTTTTTTCATTTAAATCACAAAATTGAGGATAGAAGATAACTATGCTGAAGAGATTACAAATATAATATTAATGTTTTAAGTAGTCAAAGTGATAAGTAGTCAATCCTGCGATTTACATTCTTTCTTTTCCATTTCAGTCAAGGAAACCTTTCTAGATCCGCAGACACCTATCAGTTGATTTATCATCAACAACTCAGCTGTAGTTGTTCCTCACATGCATCAACATTCAGGTCTCTACTCGTTTTTTATCAAGACTTGAAAAGATTACCTCGGCTATTATCAACCACTTTAGCTTGGAGTGGCTGATAAGCAAAATCCACTTGTAAATATTGATTGCAAACTACTGTTAGGTATTACAAAATATCTGCAAATATATAAATATGAGCTTTTTACAATCAAAATGTAGCTTTTGATTTCGATTCTGACAGTGATTTAATAATTCTCGTCGTGTGAAAATCTAAAAACTTCTAATGACTTTAAAAAAAGGAACTATATACTGATACGAGTGACGAAAAAAGATACATTGTTTAGATTGAATTTTTGCTCTTGAATGAAACTCTAGTGATTCGTAGATTTATAATATCTTTCTGTGTTATGTACACTGGTGCTCAAAATTCTAGAATTTCCAGATTTGGTTGATTATCTCTACTGGACAGATTTTAATGAAATTTGGTACATACATAGAGTTGATGTAATTTAAAAAACATTCAATAGTTGTAATACACACGCAGGATCATGCGTAACACTCATCGGAGTTGGAAGGTATGAAACAGCAGTCGCAGTACAGAACAAAAAAAGTTGGTCAATAAGGGGAGTGTTCTCCTCTTGCAGATATTCATGTCTCACACCGCGATTTTATGCTGGAATTAACGGAATTTACGAGTTCATGGAACAAGTAATCCCACACTCATTCAGCAACTCTGTTTTCAGGTCTTGAATGATTCTTCGAGGGTGCAAGCTAGTTGTAATTGTCCTTCCCAGGGCGCCTCAGGCATGCTCTACAGGGATAAAGTCTGGAGATCTGACTGACCAACCCAACCGACGAATATCTTCTCTTTTCAGAAATTCGTTTATCAGATAAGCTATATGTGGTTTCACGTTGCCATCCATTAAAATAAAATCAGGGCCAATTGTACCTTTGAAAAGACGAACATAGGGCTCCAAGACCTCATCCCTAAACCTCACAGCAATCACAGTGCCTCTTTCAAAGACATGGAGGTGAGTTTGACCATCCAATTTGATGCCTACCCAGATCATTAAGCCTCCACTACTATAGTGATCGATTTTTTGGTCATTGGAGCTCAAGTAGTGGATCCCATGTTTTCTCCATATGAGAGTATGGCGTGAATTACTGGTTAGGATGAGCCGGGACTCATCAGTAAAGAGAACGGCTTCCCACTTATCAATGCTCTAATCTGTAAGATCTCTGCGTCATTTTAAATGGACTCCCTTGTTCACAGAAATGAGAGAGACGCCAACAATAGGTCATCTTACAAACAGTCCTCTCTCCTGAAGTCTTTGGAAACGGTCGCACTTGAATCTCGAGTTCCTGTGGACGCATACAATTCACGAAAGAGTTGAGAAGTTGTAGCACTCCTGTTACGCCTCACTATAATGGTCAAATAGTGATCTTTT
>BMAO01004909.1:0-14974 GCA_019973975.1 Trichonephila clavata
CGCCCTCAGCATGTGCTTGTGCCATACTTTGTCTGCTTTTCTCGCTTGCTGATGCCTGTTCCTCCTCAATTTGATATGCAATTACACTTGTTGCACTACTTTTTCCTTGTGAGTATGATGACCTAAGTTTGATTTCCTGAAAGGCATTATTTTTATATGTAGTAAAGCTAACTGACTGCACAAAGAGAAAAAAAAATTAAAAAAAAAAAAAAACCTATAAAATTACAAAACATTAAAAAAAAGGAAAAATCAGAAACAAAAAGAAAAAAGATAAAAATGCTAATGAAATACTTCTATTGTGCATCAATTAACATAGCTCAATTTGAACGCAAAGAGAGGTTGAAGATATTTTTTATTTGAATACGCAAGAAAAATTCAAATACAAACACGGATTTCGCAATAGAAATCTACAACAAAATATTGATATTGATGGACGATTTTTGCAATTTAATATTCAATTAGCATTAGCAATTGTTATCGACAAATTTAAGGGCTTATCTTAAAAACAGAGTGGCTTATATCTAAACACTGACTGCTGTAAAATGAATAGTAATTATATAGATGGCGCTGCAAGTCATGTAAGAGATGTTTACGTGTTTGCCTTGTAGAGTCAGAGTCATGTAATGTTCTTTGTGCTGTGTACTTGTGTTCTGTGTTGTCTGCAAAATAAACAAAATGCCAAAAGATGAACTTAATCATTGAATAGAGAATGAATGATGCATTGGAATTATAATAGTCTACCTACCATGGAATATAACAACTAAGGAAATACAATACTGACTGCTTCACACATGGGCAATTATTTGCTGTCAGGGTACTTAAATATTAGCATCACTGTGCAGCCAAATTGCCGCCATGCAAATCACACCATTTTCCATCCTAATCTGATTATTTTTTCATAAAAAACGTTATAATCTTTGTTGTTTAGCTATTTAGGTGCAATACGCTTGGCACCAATTTTGTTACAATGATGCTAATACATAAGTACCGCTATGTGTTCCAAAGCAGCAGTCACCAATTGGTGAGAAAATTTTGATGGTCCACTGAAAAATTAAGATATTATATCCTTTTGTGAATATTCAGTTTAAAAAGATAAGCAACAAAAAACATATTATGGATTATACTTTAATAAAAACTTTAAGTTATCACTTTTAGGAAATTTCCTGAGTTAAGCAATTTTTTTCAGATTTTCCAACGAAATTTGAAAGTCAACTTAGGTAACCACAGTAAATTGGTGGTAAAACACTTCAGTCTGTTGATTGTTGGATTGTTATTGCTTTTCATGAAATTTATTTTTCAGGTGTATGGAAACGTAAATAGACATAAATGTAGCTTTAGAGGTCTGCCATATTTATAAAGTTATCATTGAGTGGCTCATTGAGTGCTGAAGGTTGGTAACTGCTGTTCTAGAGTAGGCACACCAGACAATTTTTGTATCTTCACAGACAATGAAGCAACACAAAATGTCTACCCATAAGCATTGTAAAATTAACCCTTAGACCTGAAGAAGAGTCATTTTAAATTTATTTTCAAACTTCTTCATACCTCCCCACAATGTAAATAATTTTAGATTCATAACATAAGGACAAAAAAAAACATAATAATTTGGAGTATTCTGTTAGCAAATTACAAATGAAATCTGTTTAGAAAAGTTTTGTTTATGTATATTCACACATATTTTTTTTTATAAAAAAAAAGTCATACCTCAAGTGCAGGCGGTCAAAAATATTAGAAATGAGTGCTTTCTCTTGTCTTTCTTCTTAACCAGACTGAGCCACAGGAATGCGTGACTGGGTACAGCTACCTATAAGTAACTTAGATGTTAAAAAGCTATCAAAAACAAAGTTCAATATTTTGATAAAATCACCAAAAATAGTTCAAAACAAACGTACTATTGGAACTATGTCAACCCCAATTTTCTATGTGTCGCACACGGTGAATTGGCAACCATGTGCTTCCTTTTATATAATGTTGCCAATACAGTTGCGATAATATGTAAATACCAAAACAAACATAAAATATACATCGGATAATCTGAATTTTCCCATTTGTATTTCACAGTAACATCAAATAAATTTTGAAATTACACAAAATAGATCCTTTGCGAATCTAATGTTATTGCCCCAACTTTTAGAAATTTCAACTTATTTAGTGGAAAAATTCACAGCCAAGTGCAAAAATTTTACCGTGCAAAAGCAGTCATATAATAATTTTCCCTTTTTGAATGCATATTGCAGCATTTCGCAATGTCTTATGATTTTATGTAAATGGATGACAAAAAAATATAAGTACCAACAAATAAAAATTATCTATTTATTTAATTTAGAATCACTGGAAAAAGATAAAATACTTGGACGATTTCAATTGATACGCTACTTGTTTGTGGAGGTATTTTGAAAGCACTCCAAATAAATCCATTAGCGTACAGAAATAAAATTAGTATTTTGTGCATGAAATATACACAAATTGTACATATTTTCAAATATCATATATATACAAAATATCATATAATTCATTCAAAATATAATATATATTCAAATTGTATATATCCCGAGCTTAAAAATAAATTGAAAAAGGAAATACAATACTAACAATAATTGACACAAACGGAACTGAATAACTTTATCAATGCGAAAGCATAATTTTAAAAAAAATTACTATCTTACAACCACCTGCTTCCTCAACATGTATTTGAGCCATCTGTCTGCATTGCCCTAGTTCACTAATGCCTATTCAAATTTGATGTGCAATTACCCTCAACACTGCTTTTGCCAGCCCAATGTGATGGCCTTAGTGTGATTTTCCGCAATGCAATTTTACCTACTGAAGCCAATTGGCTGCCCTTAAAAAGAAGGTAAAAACAAAAACCTATGATATTACAAAACAACTCTGAATGGGACTTGTATCCACATTCCTTTGGGGCCCTTTCTGAGATATGAGCACCATGTTAGTGGGGCTGTAGTAACATTTGTTGGGGCTCATGTTGCTTGGTGGCCCTGCATCATTGGTACAACTGATAAAGCGGTCGCTACGTCCCTGACAAAAGCAAACCATAATAACTTCTAGTATTCTGTTAACAAATTACTAATGGAATCCGTTTTAAGAAAATTATAACAAAGTTAAATCTTAAAAAGCAATAAAAAAAATAAGGTTCAATATTTTGATGTATTAGAAAATCTTATTTTTACAATTGTATTTCAATAGTAACATCAAATTAAAGGTACTTAAGTATTATCGCAACCTATCATCAAAATTGTATAAAACGAAGCACATGATTGCCAATTAAGCGCGTACAACACATGTGAAAATAAAATTACCAACTTGGAGAGTATCTTGAACGTGGGCGATTTTTGGAATAATACATAAGTATCAAAAAAAAATTTTTTAAATTGTCAAATATGGAGAAATAAACATTTTTATTAAAAAACCGTCGATCAATTTCGCCAAATTAGAATGTCGCCAAGTGAGAAAAAAAACATAATGTGTCAGAATGTACGGAACGGTTTCCAAACATTGAATGCATATCACAGCATTTGGAGACGTCTTTTAATTTTAGGTAAATGGTCGATGGAAAAAACGATGTTATAAAAAGCTAAACCTAAAAATTATATAATGAATTAATTGAATTTAGAATTTCTGGAGAAAGATAAAATAGACTTAAAATTTCAATCAAAGCGCTACTCGTTAGTTCAGATCAGTCGGCCAGTCTTTTGTTATCGTCAAAACTATGAGAAATTTTAACAACAATTAGGCAGAAAAATAAGAAGAGTACAGAAGTCAATTATAATTTTCAATAATAAATTAAGCTTATTATTACAGAAAAAAGGCGATGTAAAATATAGGCAAAATTTTAAACATCCCGCGATAAAACTATCCGAGTGTTGCCAAAACTACAAAACAAAATTTTAGTTGTTAAAAGAATAATCATTAACAAAAATTATTTATTTAAAGAATTCTTAATATAAGAATAAAATGATTAACGAGAAAATTAATATCATTGGGGTAAAAGCGTGGGGTGCTTTTTACTACATTTTTACCCTAACTCTGTATAGAAGTTATATAAATTATAACAATTGATACATATTTATAGAACACCCCACGCTTTTACCCCAATGATATTAATTTTCTCGTTAATTATTTTATTCTTATATTAAGAATTATTTTGTTACTTTTTAGTTCGATTCAGTATAAAAGCGTGTTTTTTAGTTTTTTTTAAACTATAATTTATTTTTCATTTTTTAATTCTCAAACTACAATAAAAGAGTGTTTTTTAGTTTTTAAACTATCAAATATTCATAGTTTAATTTATCCTTGAATTTGATATTTGAAGCTGGAATTACGTGGCTGTTGAATTAGTCTTGCTCTACAATGGATATTAATTAACGGGTCTGAAGTGTATTTATTCTCTCCGCTTACGGAGCCTCGGATGAGTCCCATATCGTTATATTAGATTTCGTTTCTGTAGAACAGGTCAAACAAATAAAAGTGTTAAGAAGAAAAAATTCGAATTAAAAAAATTTTTAATGTATCATGTTTTTATAATGGACTAAAAATTATTAAATTCCTTATTTTCTTTTTTCTTTCTTTTTTCATATTTTCATGCATTGTCATCCACTTCTGAACTATGGTCCAAATTTCAAGTCTCTAGCTCATCGGAAAGTCATATAGTTTAAAATCAATTACAAAATTTCACCCGGACAGACATTGCAGAAAGCCAGTTAACAAAAACATGGTAATATTAAGTGTCAATTGTTTTTTTTCAACTTTTAAACGTATTGCTATAATGTTTGTTCGTATCATCACTTCTAGACGTATTGCTTTATAAAAATAAAAAAATATTTAGCGGTTAGAACGTAAAGTATTTTTATCCACATGCACGAGCCTTTTTTTTATTTTCATTTTTAGAAAAATATTATATTATGGTAAGAAATTGCTAACACACCCACCCTCCACTTTCTCAGATACAGAACACTTTTTTTTATTTGTTTTATTTCTATTAACGCAAGTGTATTTTATACTTGCATAAAATTAGCTTTAAATTCAAAGCTCTCGCTTTAGGTTTACACCTTATTCTTTCAGTCGCCAAATCTGAAAATAATGTTGAGTTTATTCACCAAATCTCAAAATGGTATATGGAATTAGTCGCCAAATTTGAAAATGGTACATGCAATAAGTTGCCAAATATGGAAATGGTTTATGAAATTGTCACCAAATCTGATTATCCTTATTCCTGACGATCCTGAAAAGAACAATGGAACAAAATTATGAAATTATTGTATTGTCATCGGTCCTTGACAAGTGTGCAAAATTTAGAATTAATCTGACCTTTTAAAGTGGGTAAAAATCGAGTTCCAAGATTCCGTTACATGCAAGTGAAACTTATAAAATCTTGTTAAAAATAATCCTAATTTAGTATCAAAGAACAAAAAAATGGATAAATATTTCAATCGTTAATCATAGTTAAAAAAAATATATAATTTCGAAAAAAACTGTGCTTAAAGTATAAATTTCCGCATTCAGAGAGAAACGCGACATCATGTGACGTCATAACACCGAAAAATCACTTAAAATTTAAATTTCAAAAAATTTAGAGTGAATTACGAAATAATAGGTACATAAGAACGCGTCCGGATACAAGTGCAACGTTATGTCAAATTTTCAGAGGAAATGCTCCAGTAGTCTCGGAGATTAGCGGCTTTGAACAAACACACATTACATTTTTAATTATATATATGACTAGGATTTCTGATTATGGATAAAATGTACTTAAACTATTTTCAAAAATTACAGATTAAACTGCGTTTTACAATGGGGTTTTCAGCAACATACACATGTAATTGTCCGGCCTCTAATCAACCGAGAATTTCCATCTCATTCATTCGACCATGCATTCTCTCGTTTTGCTACTAATTTTAAGGAATACTTAATAAAATTATCCTGGTTATTGAGAAACACACGGTGAAAATTGTGAAGTTGTACAGCAATACAAATCGCTGACACCCATTCTTCCGCTTATACACACCTTCTACATAATCATAGCTCAATACACCACACCCGTAGACGTTTAAGTATTCACTTTTGAATATTTTCAAAATCATTCACTAGTACAATTAATTCCTTTGATTCAATACTTATTTATAAAAGTAGGTATATATTAAAATTTTTCCTTATTCTTGTGAAAAAAGAACGAACTCTTGTGAAAAAAGTATGTTGTATTTCACACTTGCTGTACAGCTTCGCCACCTGCAACAGAAGTCTGCCACCTAGTGAGCGTGAAGAGGAAGGTATCAGTTTCTCAAGAGCAGTAATTTGCGTTGCATGCGTCTATCGAACTATCTGTTATAAGTTGAAATGTCAGACCTGTCAGAGTTCCCAAAAGGAATGGTTGTTGGAGCGCGTTTAAGCGGATCATCAGTTACGGAAGCAGCACACATTTTGGGGTTTCCAAGGAGTACCATATCAGCCGTTATGAAAGCGTACTCGAAAGAGGGTAAAACGACGTCTTCAAAGCACAAAAGTGGCCGAAAGTCAAAGCTTGCTGACAGGGGAAAAAAGGGTCTTGAAGCGCAAAGTAGCCCGTAAGCACAATAAATTGTTACCCGAGATAACATTCGAAATGAACAGTCCTCTCCAGGACCCCGTTTCAACAAAACTGCCAAAATGAACTTCATGTTGTGAACATTTATGGCAGTGTGGCAATTCGTAAACCATTGATGCCAATGGTGTAGATATGACAAAGGCTGGTCGCCAATGCGGTGGCAATAGGTAAAATAATCAGATGAATTGTCATCCACCCTATTTCAGACGACCATACGCGCTTATGTCTGGAGAACGCCTAGAGATGCGTTTAATCCTGAATGCCTCTTGCTGACTGTGAAGCATGGGGTTAGCTCTATTATTGTATAGGGTGTGATATATTGACGTGTTCTTGGACAACTTGTTATTCTTCATGGGAAAATCCAATTCAATCACTATCTAAGAAATCTAAGGGATCATATACCCTCCTTTTGGTCAGACTGTATTCCCTGAAGAGCGACCTCTTTTTCAAGACGACAACTCTCCTATATCCAAACTGTCAAATGTGCTCAAGCATGTTTAGAAGAGCAAGACGATGAAGTTGAGCATCTTGCCTGTTCCCCTCAGTCTCCGGACTTGAATATTTTGAAAATTTATGGGAGTACTTGGAGTCCAAACTTTATTCCCGATTTCCACCTCGATTCAGCCCTTAGGAAATAGAGACCGTTCTGCATGAGAAATGGCTTAATATTCCTTTAAATATTGCTCATGACCTTTGTGCATCGATAACACGTCGCATTAAATCTGAATTTCTGTCAAAGGTTGGTCCAATACCCTATTAATAAAGATTTTCCATTATTTCACAGGTATTTTCGTATTATTTTGTCCTCCATATGTACATAGGAATGTCTTAATTTTTCTTTCTTAGAATTTAGTTGCGTGAGTAAGATTTTTAAATGCAGATAATTTAATACATTTGAGAAGATCTTATTTCTTTTCACCATTATCTTATCCTTCATCACAATTACAAACTTCAATGATAGATAACACCTACACATTTCATGGAATTTTTCCCCTAACGCTACATGCAATTATTTGTTAAACTCTACCGTATTCAGACATTTACGCAATATCTAAATTTGTCCATTAAGCATTTCCATTGAAAATCATTGTTATCTTTTTAAAAACGAAGTGATTTTAAGAAACATTTTATGCTTATTCAGTTCTAGTTTCAAGAATATAATTAAAATTTCATTTTGATACATCGGTTTTACAGTACAAATCTCATACACTGAATTAAAATCCGATCTGTAACATTTTTTTGTAAAGTAAAATTTTTTATTGACTAAATTATAAATTTACTGACATTTAAGTACAAAATAAAAACTAAAAGTTTGACAAATACAGGGACAAGTATCAATAATTCGGCAAACTAACAAAAAAGAAATCCCGATAAAAGAAAGAATTGTGTAAGGTATCATAAAAGTTAATAATTATTTTAGTGTAATAATTGTATTATATATATATATATATATATATATATATATACTAGAATTAATATTACTCTATAGTTCCGTATTATTCTTAATTCCATAATTTAGTTCAGATTACATTATTCTTTAATTTTTAAAGAATTCCATTCCGTTATTACACTAAATTTCTTTATATTTAAGATAATCGAAAATAAATGTATTTCTACAGTAATGCAAAAAGCTAAATCGTAACTGCAATGTCAATGAGTTACGATTTTGCTTTTGTATACATTGTATACATTATTCTCAATGTGATGCACAATTGAGAATAATGTATACAAAGGTAAAGCACCCCTCTTTGTTTTAACATTCTAAGTCATAAATATCAGCTGACGTTTTTTAATTCTTTAGCAGTACTTCTCAAGAACATCCCATGAAACTCCTAGTGACTTAAAAAGTCTACGTTAGAGCAGGAAAGTTGATTTAACATTAGAATAATGCATTAGAGAAGAAATATGCTAATAAGTGTCATTTCGAAAACAGAGTTGCTGAATAAATATGTTTCTTTTTTTCGATTTACAAAGTTTAAATTTCTTCGCTTATGTGTTGAAAAATAAGCACATTCTCGAAATCATTATACAGAATAAGCATTTGCCTTATACGGAATATGAAATATGTTAAATCTACCGAGACTCTAAGCACAAATGTAATTTTATAAATAATCTATATATTATATAATTTTAAGAATTTAGACGATATTCATAAACAAGTTTCATCAAAATTTTCTGGTGAACAATACATGTATTTCGAGAAAAAATGTGAACATTTCACATTATACATATATATATATATTATATCTTTAAATTTGATAATACTGTTTTATTATAATTAATTGAAAACTGTATTATTACAATTTGACTAATAGTAAAATTCAAATCTAATAACAAATATTTAAAAATCACTTTTTCATTATTTTTATATTTATTTTTAAAACAGAGTTTACTTTGAAAATCGTTTTAAATTACAAAGTAATCTATATTTTTTTTTCTTTTACTGCATTTTAGATTGTATTGTGAATTATCATAAAATGAATTATATTGATTCCGAGTTTATACCATCGTTTCATTCCGAGTAGTCCTAGTTTTAAATTTCTGGTCTATTTATCAATTCTGAAAGCACTAGATTGGTAGATTTAATATTTGTCTTGAAAACAAGCTACTTTAATCGTCTATAAATTGTAGTTTTGTTAAAACAATCATATAATATTCCAAGAATTAAACATACATTGATTTGTATGAGTTTACATTTACACCCTCTTTTATATAATTTACTTTTGAATTCTTTTTCATAAACACATACTGTGACATAAAAATTTGTTAATAAGGACACTTTGTTCAAGTGTCTTTAAAGAACAATTAAAACAATTTAATTTTGGGCATAATTATACGGTAGAGAAAAAAGCCATATATTTTTATGAATTACATGTGGGAAAGCAAAGAAATTCATTCTCCCTCATTAAAACCTCATTACTGATATTGATTTCATTTTTATAGAAATAATTCCCTCCAGATTGGAGCGATATTTGTTTACTTAATGCAAAATACGTAGTTTTATCTTAATTAGAGAAATATTTCTCAAATACACGATTACAAGTACAAAAAGAAAGAAGTAATTCCCAATCTCATAATTTTGTTTTGTTTTGCACAGTAAATAAGGAAAGCAAAGTATAAAAGGAAGTAAATATTTATTATAAAATAATCCTCAATGTTTGATGGCTTATTAATATGCAAAAAATCAACTTTTGAATAATAACTGAAAATATAAAATATTCAGATCAACACTAATCTTTAATTATTTTTTGAGTAAAAGCTAACAGCATTTCTTAGAATGCAAGATTTCATGTTTAGAACTATGCTTAAGAAATGGAATTTAAATCCTTTGTTCTCGTGCTAATTAGTCAAAAAATTTTAAGCCGCTATGTATGTTATAGCGTAGTAGTTCCAGAAAGAGTTATCCAAATATAAAGAACATTCATTGCAAAATAACCATGCTCAAAACAGACAACATCACAGGAAAATTCTATGTTTTATTTAGGAAAAAAAGCAATAAAATAAAACAACAATAGTAATAGGAAATAAAGCAATAAAATAAAACAACAATAGTAATAGGAAATAAAGCAATAAAATAAAACAACAATAGTAATAGGAAATAAAGCAATAAAATAAAACAACAATAGTATATTGTTGACTCTTTTTTGGTATTGATGCATGTTGCTTTCGGTCTTGTGTTACTTGAATATTTGAAAGATTTCCCTCTTGTCAATCGTTTACCATACCCCTTTCAACTGACTATTATGATAGGCGGAATACCAAACTAAATCAATTCTATTGAAAAGAAACGCGATGACCCCGTCGGTTTGGAAAGAATTGGTGAAGACCTAAGAAATAAGCAAAAGTGTGGGATTGTCTGTGGAATGATCTTCTCTTGACGAGAATCCATTTCAATTAGACACTGATAAGTAGTCACTGTGTGTCTTGGTTACACGTCAAATGTTGCGTCAGTGGCAGTAAGTAATTCTGAGCTCGCACTATGTCGTAGTTTTTGGTGAACTTCTATTTTCCTGACACTCTGTCTGACCATGTTCCACACGTTTCTAACACCAATATCAAATATTATTATTATCGATCTTACCAAAAGATAGGAAGTCCATCTGATATGCTTTTCAACAGTCTAAATTGTTTCACGAAATCTCTGTATTGAAACTAAATGGTAGCATTGAAACATTCTCTTTGTTACACAGCATCCAGGTGTTAGATTGTAACACGCTAAAAAAGAATTTTGGCTATTCTCTTACAGACTAATCCTTTCAATATACTATTGCATAATATGTGCATACGCAGTTTTGTCCAAATCTCTTTTTTTTATTTTTCGGTATTTTCTTAGACAGAAACCAGGTATTTAAATAGAAGACAGATTGCAAAAAGGAATATTAAATAACAACATACTTTTTAAATTTTATTACTGCTGATTCCTTTACAATGTTCACTATTGAAAAATTTACAAAAAACATATATTATATGACAATGAATGAAAATATATTCAAACGTATTTGTGTGACTGAATAAATTGTATATCTAAGACCATTTGGATAAATCCTTTTCGCGTAAAAATGAAACGCCATGAGAGAATCATCAGATTTAAATGAAATTTAATACACAATAAACTTCTATCAGTACAAATAAATATAGAAATTCTGAAAAAAAAACAATATTAAGTGACAGAGATCAGCATTTGGTGTAGATGGTTTCAATGTCTGCTTGTTGAAGAAAATTCCATATTGTTTGTATGCACAACAAAGGTTCGTCTTTTGAAGATGTAGGGCGTGAATCATGAGCGAGACGCCGACCAGCAGTGTTGCATTGAATTGTGTTTGAGTCGATTAAAGTGCTAAATAAAATAATTGGTAATTATGATGTCGAATAATCCTTTATTTCATTTCCTTCCACACCTTTAGATGGGTCACAGGGTAGACTGGAAAGGTGGGTTATTACAACTTTTATAACTGTGTTACATCAGTGTAAATGCGTTTTTTATTTTTATAATGGAATGTATTTTGGTTTGTTTCCCTTTAGTAAAGTAATAATTTTTTTAAAAATAATGTTTGATTTTAGACTTTTCGATGAGCTTCACCGCGCACTTGGGAGCGTGCTCCACAGTTTGAGAATCGCTGTTCTACTTACATATATAAGATACAATATATTCTTCTTGGAACAATTTTTAAAAATAAATGAATAAAATTAGAAATGAGGAAAATTTAATTAAAAAATTTTGAATCACTCGTCATATGGGTCGAAGTGATGCAGACATTAGAAAATTATGGCAATAAGTGGTGGACAACGGTAGATTTCAGCGTCATGGCTGGTAGTGGTTGACCTAGGGCTGCTGGAGATCGGGATGATAGATTAATTGTCAGTTCATTTCTCAAAGATACCGGTTCACCGCTATCAACCATCAGACAAGTGACCCGCCAACGAGTGTCCACCATGACCAATCACAGATGGCTAATAGAGCGAAATTTACACTCATACCGACCACTACGTCACCTGTCACTCACACCTGCACACTGTCCCTGCAGGTACTTGGCTCGATCAGGTTGTACTGATTTGCGACGCATAGGGTTTAGCGACGAACCCCGCTTCCAACTGTGACTTGAGAATAAACGAAGAAGTATCTGGATGCGTCCAAAGCCGAGTACCGATCTTGCTTTCACTATAGAACACCACACGGAACCTCAACCATGGGTTTTGATCTGGTGTGTCATTTCTTTTGACAGCTCAAACCCTTTGGTCATCATTAGAGGCACACTTACCGCAAGGCGGTAATTCGACGAAATTCTAAGAACTGCTTTGCAACAGTTCCTTTTGCAGTACCCTGGCTTTATTTTTCAGCGAGATAATGCCAGACCACAAATGGTATTTGTTACTATGAACTGTCTTACAGGTTCTCAAACATTTCCTTAGTTAGCCAGATCTCCAGATCTCTCTCCAATCGAGCATGTCTAGGATATGATGGGAAGGCAAGTGCATCTACCAGGGAATATTGATGACTTGGCCCGACAATTGGAGCAAATTTTGCAAAAAATAACGCGGGAGATCATCAGGGTGCTTTATCTGTCTCAGCCACGTCGTGTGGCAGCTTGCCTCTAGGCTAGAAGTGGGTCAAGACCTTATAGAGCTCGTTACATTGTGTGTGACTATATGTAACTCTGAAATAAATCATTCAATTTTTTCTTAAATTTTAATCATTTTCTATTCTGTACATAGTCCTTTTACTTACCAATTTCTTTGTCTATCAGACAACTCGTTCTTGATGCGTCGTTTTTCTAAAATTATATATAGAGTGTATATTTAATTTTAAAAAAAACATTTGCTACATTTAAAT
This sequence comes from Trichonephila clavata, assembly GCA_019973975.1. Classification (NCBI taxonomy): domain Eukaryota; kingdom Metazoa; phylum Arthropoda; class Arachnida; order Araneae; family Nephilidae; genus Trichonephila; species Trichonephila clavata. Next base: position 12,930 of record BMAO01004909.1, read on the forward strand.
TTTTAACACAAAAGAAAACAGTTAGCTAGCATTCTACGCATGAGGAAACATATTTATGGCTAAGAACAATGTAGTATATATTATAAAAAGTTGTACTAGTGTACGGACTTGATAGTGTACCAAGGCTAAAAGAACAACAAGTCTTCCGCAGTTCACATCTTTAATAGTCCGCATTTCATTCACTACAAACTATGGAGCCAGATGCACCAGTATAAATAGTGGGAGCAATCTAGTTATACCGTTGATACAAATTAGACATTCAAAGATTACAAAATAAGTAACAATAACAACAATAACAAATAATAACAATAACAATAAATAACAATAACAAATTCCAACAACTAGTCTAAATTTGCAATGAAAAAATTTAACTTCTTAAAAAAATAAAAAAAAAGTATAGACAAATTACGAATTCCAAATCATTCTTTTTTCAGAGTATTTTATAAAATTCTTTTACGTTTTAAATATATTCCTTGTCAACATTCGCCGTACTTAATATGAAATCCTTTTCTCACGTTAGCTAAAAAAAGAATATTTAACCATTTTTTATAAATGTTAAAAAAGTTATTGTAGTACAAAACTTTGATATTTTTTCCGAATGCCAAAATATTGGCACTTGTAATGAGTGAGAAATAGGATGGTTTCAATCAACTTGGAACTTCTGAAGGAATTTTAATACAAGTATATGCGAAATCACAATTTTACAATAATTTTTTGATGGCAGTCTCATTATTTTGTCAGAATAACATTTGTACTTTTAGGAATGTAAGTCATTGATATAATATCCTTATCATGACCTTTTTTTATACTTTGCCTAAAAACGTCCGGCATTGTATAGAATGCCGGCATTTCATACTTTGCCGGTAACATTTTTTGGTATACCATACATATATATATCACATATATATGGTATGTATATGTAGATACATATGTATATATGTATATATATATATATATAATGCCATATACAACCATTCCATAAGGAGAACATCGATACCGTTGAGTTACAAAAATAAATTAAAAATATATCATTGAGGAAGTTGCAGCGAGGTTTTTATATAATTTGTATAATTTATTTAGTTGGATCACTTTAACGTCCTTCAGTGACTTCAGGACATGGTTTTGAAGTAGATGAGGGAAATTACATTTTGAAATAAACGTAATGATTATGCAGTTATTCCAGTTTCAAAACAGCTAAAAAAGTCTCATTTCTTACTTTTGGTTTGTAAATACATTTAGCCTTCCTTTCTGTTTTCACTTTTATTTGAACTACTTTTGTTTTTCTCATTTCGGGAATGATGGCAGAACAAAAATAGAGAAATAAAAAAAAAAACAGTTAATGCTAAAACGAAAAAGCAACTGAAATTGGGAAGAAAGAATGAGAAGAATTTTAAATACTTGAGTGTTTGGGGAATAATAAGCAAATTGAAAGGAATAATCAATGCTGGAAGTGAATTCAATCCACTTTATGCGGATGATATTCTGAAAATTGAATTCAGCAATTTGTGATTTAAGAACGAAATTCAAAACGGAGATGAAATCGAAAAAAAAAATGGGGGTAATTTGTTATATATATATAAGTTTGGGTTGAGAACCAGTAAAACTCTTTTACTAGTCTTTTGACAGAAATATCTAGAAATTTATTTTTTTTCTTAAAATTGTGTAAAAATATTTAGGTTGATTGTACAAGAGCAAACTCTTAGACTTATAATTTAAGAGTACAGGTTTAAACTGTGTTTTGAGGCAATCCAACCTTCACTTAAAATTTACCTATAGTACTGATCTGAATGAAAGGAAATAAGACAATAAATAAGTCATTATTAAAAGATTAAATTAAATATACTTGTTGTAGTATTTAATAAAAGTATAATAGGTATAAGTAATAGATCATAAAGGAATCTTAAAAAGATTAAACATACCCTAGAACGCATCGCTATTCTAACCTTCCCAGCAATATATAACCATCTTACCGCATAAAAGTAAAAATTACTATATTGATAAAATCAATTATAAATAAAGCTTTGTATACTTAAAAACTTAAATTA
>BMAO01004910.1:0-24974 GCA_019973975.1 Trichonephila clavata
TCCCATTTTGTTAATTTGGACATATTTTCAGTTAAAATAGATTTTTTTTTGGCCACCAAAGGAGATAAGTATTTTAACTACGAATAAATTCCTTAGCTATCCACTTTTCAATTTTGTTTATATGGTACAATTCATGTCTGTTCATCAGTAGTACATTTAAGTTGAAAAATATAGTATGTTATTGTTCAATGTTTATGTTTATAAAGAATTTACATCCCTTCTTCCCTGTAACCCTGCTAGAGGCGTGTGGAGGACTAAATGATCATACGACATGAACTTCAATTATTTTATTTATCACAAATTGAACCCAGACACAAACGACACTTAAACAAGATAACTTTAATCAGTAATAGAACGGGAGTGAGACGAGATTGCGTTGGGGAGAATATATTCAATCATGCAGCTCTACCTTTAAGATAACATAAAACAGAGCTTACGTATTTAATGACTGCACTATTGGTTTAACTTTATAAACATCGACTTCATTTAAGATCACATTACTGAACTCTTACAGTCTTCTATTTCTTACACTTTGACTTGAACACCTCTCGCCAATAGTTAATCGAATCACTTTCTTAATATTCCAACTTCTGGCTTCTTACACTGTTATGTATACGTTTCACTGCCGATTTACTTCACTTCCAATTATTCACAATTCACTAACTCCCAAACTCGTGAATGTAGAATATTACATTAAAATTAATTTGCATTCAACGCTTTCTGGCCTTCGGAGAAGTTGATTGAAAATGCTGGCCCAAAAGAATCTCCAAAGGTTTATGGAAGGACGCGTATAGATCTGTCACATGTTTAATTTAATTGAAGTAATTTTGTAATAACTCTCTTAAAACTTATTTACAAAACGTCACATAAATATACATATATATCTATGAAATATTTCTGGTGAGTAGTAACGATAGCTATAATTTTGCGAGTGGATGGTATTACTGTAACGAAATGACTGGGCGTGGCCTGTGGTAGATATTTTTAATATTAGATTATTTTCTGTGATGGTTGATACGACACACACACACACAGTTATCGGCGATGCAGTCCTTTGTGGCATTAAATCTTGTTTATTAAACATGGTGAGAGACACACAAGCAAACACATCTTAACATAAAAACAAGGAATGGACGACACAATACAGAACAAAGGAAACTAAGATACTGCATCCGGCTACATGTTATAGAACAAAGACAAAAAAAAAAAAGAAAAAACAAGAATTTCAAGTTACAACCTCGTTTTATTATTGGAAGATCAATCACTGCTTTGGGTAAGTGGATGGATGCAACTCCAAAGGTGTTCCCGTTAGGTGGCTTTGCTAGTTTGTTTAAACGTGGGTCTTGAAGGGATGGACCATAGCTAATTAAAAAGTTATGAAAGATTAAATCAGTGGGGATTATTACATATATATTTTAAATTTAATAAAGAGTGGTTCAAAATTGAAAAGAGGGATGCCAGCTCAATTACCGATATAATCATCACATTGTTTATATTGAAGGTTTTCTTGATGTCTTATTCTTTTTTTGGTACTCATTTTAAGAATGAAATTTACTGGTAACGGGCAAAATAACTAAAACGAAGTAATCATTCACTTAAGTTCAGTTTTTATGTTACAATTGAGTTTATAAATGAAGGAAAACATTTACAATACTCATATTTTTACGTAACTCAAATTAATAATTAAAGAAAAAAAACATTTTACAGCACTCGGAAAAAAAACTAAGCCATCTTTGTGTACGTCTTCTATATAATAGAATCTTTAAAAATCATTTTTTGTTGTTAAGTAGTTCATCTATTGCTTCGCCAATTATTGGTTTTTAATGATGACGCAACCCACTTCCCCCCTCCATAGAAGACTGAAGCTTATTAAGTCCATTTTCTGAGGCGACTTAATCTTACGTCCATATCTCGGAAACTTATAACTGTCCGTAGCAGGATCTACTTGGTTAACTCTGGGTTGGCTTCTTGATCAGTATAGGCTACTGACACTTCAGATGTGGTCGATGACTTTTAATAGGACGAATTAACTCAATATTACCACATGTCAGTCTCAGGTTCTAAGTTACCATCCCTACCTGATAATAATTCTAACATCTTACCTAAAAGCCAATCTCTTGTTGAGATTTCTACAAGGACAGTTTCCCCAGTTTTCGTTTGTGAGATACAGCTTAGAACGTCTTTGAGCTAACAGTCCTAAATATTCCTTGCGGAATCTACCTTTCAGGTTCTTGAATAACTTGGCACGGAATCTTCTCTTCGTTGGAATTCGGCAAAGTCATTGAGATTTAGGTTTGTTGCTTCAACAGAGGAATTGGTCATGAGAAACATAGCTGGAGTAAAGGCGATCAAATATTCTGATACACAAGTTAAGGGCGAATGTTTATTATATTCCATCAAATTCACTGCAAATGTTGAGTATCTCTTCATAAGAGAAAATTGCTCTCCCTAAAGTAAGTCTCATAAGATCTTTGATAACTTTAACGAGCCTTTCCCGCCGACCTGGATTGGAAGAGATGAACTTCTACTTTATGCTTTGAAGTTCCTACTCGTATTGTGTGTGTGTATTTTACCCCAGTCTAGACCATGTTTTTCCGTAACAGCTCCTCTAAAATTGTCTTCGATCTGCCCCTTTAAGATATAATCCATAGCTATAAGAGCAAAAAGAAAATGCAGTTCACCAGTAGGTTACAATTTCAAGTTGTACGGCTCTGAAAACTTCAACCCCTCAGGGGCTCACCTTCTTTAGGTGAGTACGGGTGTCACAATCCGAGGTACCCTAGTGATCTTTTCCTTTTCCCAAGGGGTTTTACTGTCTTTGGTAAACACGGGTGTCACGAACCCGGGGTACCCTAGTGATCCTTCTCTATTTTCGACCCTCTTGTCATTCAATTTTCCCTTTTCTTCTTTTCACGTCTAGATCACAGATTTAAAGATATTAAATGTAGTTATTTGAAATTTATATACATTTATTTAATTTGATTACTTATCCATTATTAAACATATTTTTGTTTACATTTATATTGCGTTAATTTAGTGTCTTTTTTCTTCAGTTTATAAATATTTTGCTTATGTTGATTTATTAGTTTTCGACTAACACCGTTGGTTTACCGACCCGCATGTTTGCCGTGTGCGGCGTCCCGTAAGGAGGAAAATGGTGTCCTGGGGATACCTTTTGCGTACCCTTTGGCCCACGCTTCGCTGTAGACGGGTGGCAGGAGTGAGCCCGCTCCTGTCAATCGGCTGGTGATAAGTCTTTTCGGAGACATTGCTGTAGGGTTAGTGCTGCAGATAAGGGTTGGCGGGTTTACCCGTTGGATCCTCGCCCTGATGCTGTAGCACTATATTTCTGGGTGTACTCCAGGTAAGCGCCGTGCCTGGTTTTTGCCAGATGACCGGCACACTGCCTCCCTTGTTGGACTCCGTGGTGGGTGGAGCCACACCAGGATGAATACCATCTCTCTGTCATGGATCCTGAAATTTTGTGCCCGGGTAAAGGCCTCGTTTTACCCAACATCAACATAGATACTATTGCTACTAATTCCGCTTTTTAATCTTGTCACTACCAAATAATGAAATGTCCCTGAAATCACCATTTGCCATACAGAAAGCACTAAAGGAATAGGAGGAGATCCGAAATCTGTTAAAAGCTACGATCCACAGACCTACTTATTGAAACTACATCTGCCTTACAAACTAAGTCTTTCTATTGGCCAAAACGTTTTTAGATTGCCGTTAACCGTAAGTCCTCATAGATCACTAAATTCCAGTCGAGGTGTCATTTCAGAACCTGACCTGTTGACCACCCCTGAAGCAGAAATCCTTGATGGATTTTCTGATCAGGGGTTATCCAGGTCAGGAGAATTACAATTAAAAAAGATAGCACAATTATTCCTACAAAACATCTAATATTAACATTCAATAGCCCGAAACTCTCAACTAATATAAAAGCAGGTTATTTAAACTGTAAAATCCGTCCATACATTCCGAATCCTCTGCGCTGCTTTAAATGCCAGAGGTTTGGACATTCTCAAACTTCCTGCCGTGGGCAATTGACGTGCTCTAGATGCGCAACTGTTGGTCATCCTTCCACAGACTGCAGTCTGGAGCAGAAATGCGTTAATTGTTCACAGCCTCATTCGTCCGACTCAAAACTGTGCCCTAAATGGAAAATTGAAAAGAAATCCAAACTATTAAAACTAATAAAAATATATCATATGTAGAAGCCCGAAAATTAATAGCCCACAACCATCTCAAACTTACGCTCAGGCTGCTAAACCATTAACGGTAAGCAGTTCCTCACAAACAGATGAAAATATTACTAAAATAGTTTGCCCACCATTAAAATTGTTACAACCTACATATCCGTTCCAAAACAAATGCCATACAGAATTCCTACAGTTAACAAATCATGTACCTCAACTCAAGCACAACTCATACCATCCTCATCTTCCGTTAATATTGCATCCGTATCAGATTCTCAGCCACCTATTCCTTTGTTTACTAATGCTCCCTCCACGTCCAATAGTGTTCTTGAATCTGTCGCATTATCCTCATCCAAACAAACACCTTCTCCTTCGACATGCCCCATTTCTACAGTCTCACCCGCCACATCTACTAGTCTATCTACCTCAGTTGCATCTGTCTCATCCAGTAAAGCACCTTCTTCATCCACAGTATCAATGTTTACACCTTTAACAAATGAAGCAAATCCTGTTATTTCAACTGATACGACTACATCCAATACCATACCTTCCACAACTCAAGCTTCAAAACCTCGTAACAAAAAGCGGCCCCCTAAAAAAAATAAAAAACCGAATGTAGAAATCAAGATGACACCACATAAACCCAAAAAGTCCGCACCTGTCGAATATACTACGGATGAGGAAGACACTATTATGTACGACGTGGAGGAAGAGGAGGAGGAATATGAACCGGATCCTAACTTCACGTGTAAAAACGGAAAAACATACCACAAAGGATTTTTACTTTCAACCCCTACTAAAAATAGAAACTGACCTTTTCTCAATTATACTTATTGAATTTGGTGGGGAATCCCCCACCCCACCGATTCAGAAACGATTAAAATTACGGTCTAGATTTTATTAAGAAATTTTATAACTTTTATTTACACTCTTTTCATTTATCTGTTTTTTTAAGATGTCTGTTATTTTAAGATCTTATCTGACATGTGTGATGAGGGGAAACCCCTCACCAAAAATTGTTCTACTTTTAATCATTGGAAACCAATTTTTATATGCGATTTGAAATTTTAACTTTTATTGAAACTGTGTTTTCATTATTTTTAGATATTTCGTCCTATATTTTAATATTTTAACGAATGTTTGGCGCAGCATAGCCAAAGTTGGCTCTTGCGCCATAAAACCCAAAACTCACTCACTCACTCACTGGGTGTACTGCAGGTAAGGGCCGTGCCTGGTTTTTACCAGATGACCGGCACACTGCCTCCCTCGTTGGACTCCGTGATGGGTGTAGGCACGCCGGGACGAATTTTTTCTAACGCCTATGGATCCATTGCTGATTTGCACAGGTTAACGCATTGTTTTAACTAACTTAAATATTGACTGTATTGGTAAGCATTCCTGATTTTTAATTTCAACTCTGACAAACAATGAAATGTCACGCGAATGTCCGTTTGTTATACTAAAGGCTCTTAACAGAATAGATGGAGATCCGAAATCCGTTAGAAAATTACTTTGAGGTGAATTGTTAGTTGAAACTACATCTTGTTTTGCAAAGTAAATCTTTTTTGTTAGCTAGAACATTTTTAGACCCACTTTTAACAGTTAGTTTCCTTAAATACTTGAATTCCATTCGAGGCGTTGTTTCTGAAAGTTATTAAGTTTAAATTATATAATGACGTTCCAAAAAATGGATCCAAAAACTAATGGACCCTAAAATGGGTCCTTGAGGGTAACTTCTTTGAAGACAACGGATTTCATAAGTCGAATCCAGTTGCATTTTGGCCATTCTGTCATTTAAAATTCAACAATTGAAAAAGATTTATCGGAATTTTTTCGCTTTCTTAAGGAGATTCAGAATTCAAGGGCACCATGCATTATCAAAAGCACCTAGTATAAATTTTTCTTCTTACCTCTCTTAACAACCTCATTCAAACGCAAAAGAGCGTTTTCAGTGCTCTTACGAAAAGTAAAACCACACTGTGTGTGTGATCACTAGAGAGAAAGTTTTCAGACGCAGATACCCAAATCCTATTAACAAAAAGTTTCTCTAAGCATTTACCAAGATTCGGAAGCAAATTTGTGCATCTAACATTATCCAAAATAGGAACTCTAAACCTATTTACTTTGGGGATGAGAATCACCTGGGCAAGTTTCCAAATCCGTGGGAAAATACCTATATTAAGTCAATAATTCGAAAGTTTTTGGAGAAAAGAAGGGAATGCTAAAGGAAACTGTTTAATAATCTCATTTGAAATAGAGTACGGACCACAGGTGATTTTTTGAGCTTCAGCATTGAAACTGCTGTATTAGCTTCATCATGAAAAGGAAGGATCAAAAAAAGGAAGCGTAAGCAGTTCGCGTAGCTTTACGATAGTCTTTTTGAAAGTCATTGCCCTTTTGCTCTGAAACATAAAAGAATATATTTATGAAGCTTAGCATTTATTGTCTAATTTAAAAAGGTGGTTGGTTCTCCGTTGGATAGTTAAATATCAGCTATTTCATTTTTTTGATTAATTTTCTTTAAACGCTATATGTATAAACTTTCTTCCGCACATTTTGAGCATCAGAGGTCAAAAGAAATTTCTTCGAACAACCAGATTTAGCATTAATACGCATTTGATTAAAAATTTTTCTATAATCAAATATATATGTTTCTATATAACTCTCTAACAATTGGATTTTTACAACGCTGAAATCTACGTCTAGAGCCATTAAGCCTCTTCCTCCTACAGCCAATCTCGATAAACCTTCAAGGGACATTGTGCTTGCTAATCTTCTTAATATGCATTGAATACAAGCATGCATGATGAATAACAGAACCAAGTTCCTCAGAGATTGCATTTAGGCAAGAACTATTAGTGCAAGCGCGTTAAGAAAATTAAATGTATGAATTATACAAGAAAAACACAAAATTTGTAGAAACGACACCAGTTTGGTTTCTTTGTATTGAATACTGCAAAAGGAACACTTGATGTATCTCGCAGGACCGTGGATAGACAAAACTCGAATTCTATCATCACATAATCAGAAAGGGATTCATTTTCAGAAAGACATCAACTCGAATTATCCTGCAGTAGATCCGAACCAACAACTGTGACATCAATATAGCTTGTACCCTTAGTTGCACGAAAAGTAGGCCCACAATCTTCGTTGATAATAAATAAGTTTTTGGCAGAAATAAGTTCACATAACTTATTTCCTCGTGCATCTGAATAAGGACTAAACCATTATTCAGATTTGCTATTGGAGTTTATATTCCAAACCAGTCGATTGAGATTTTTGCAACTAAAAACTTGGCTGATTTTGTGAAGACCCGTGTCAATTTTTTTTGTAGGTTCAAAATGAAAAGATTAATGTAAACACAGTTGTGCCTACGGTGACTTCTTAAGTGACCATATTGTAACCAGTACCTTTATAACCAAGAAAAGTTGAAAGATAACATGAACGAACAATAATGACTGCCTTAATGATGTCAGAATTAGGATAAAAAAAAAGTCCAAGTATGTACTGGGATAACTTAGAATTACTGTGTCGCAGATTTAGACTTGTGTAGGTTTAACTGCACACACTAGACTTTTTTTTATCTGACCTGATCATAGTTAATTCTAGATCTGTATTATTCTTCATAAAAATATGGCTCGGACAGCACTCAGAGAAGGGCTTATAATTAATATTCACTTTTTTATGTATACTTTTTGTGATTGAAACTGATACAGTTTATACAAGCCACTGCTCCCTTATTTAAACAATCTTTCCTGCTGTGTTCTCCAGAAAAGGGAAAACAGGCTGTTCATTCGTTGCATTCGTCAGCAAGATGGTTGTATCCAAGACAGTTATAAAACAGGCATTGATAATAAGAAAATCATGTAGATCACATGCACTGCAACTGATTTTCAATCTCGTTTGTCATAGGATTGATTTACGAATCAAGGGGTGAGTTCCAATTTCAACGTGTCTCGTATGTTGAAAGGTTTTCAAAGTAAAACGAACTCAGCACTGCCTTACACATTCCTCTCATCTAACAACAATTTCAGGATTTTGTTCAAAAATCATCTTTAGAAGATCTTCATTATTTACTTCATTTGTCACATTTTTAACAATTAGGGCTGGATTTCTCCTTTTGGGAAGATAAGTCTTTAATTTCGGGGATTTTTATTGAATTTCTGTTAAAAGTCGGTTCCGATCATTTCAGAAAACATTTTACAAACAGTTTGTTTCCTCTTATATTCTTCAAGTGACATACCCCTAATTTAGACTCCGCTGGATTTATTTTCGATTTAATAATTTTCCTTACATCATAAGAAGAGCAATTATCCGAGTCTACAACTAGAAAGTAACACTTTTCCTTATTTTTCGTAACATCAGATGGTGTCAATCGACACTGACGTAATTTGGCTTGTAATGTGGCTTCCTTCAAACTTTTTTTACAAACTTTTAAAAAATTAGCCTCATTCAAAATTCTTATAAATAGAGGATTTTAACTAACCCAAAGCTTGCCTGGCCTCTTCACCCACTTACTTGATGGTTTATATTACATTTTGACAGAAGCGCAGATTCAATAATATTGCAATGTTTTTGAAGAGCATCAAAAAACACGTCATATTCCATCGCCGCTATTTTCACTATCCCCAGACTTCCAAATTAAACAAAAATTTGGAATTTTTTCTCTTTATTTAAGGTAATACTTTTTTCTTGCAGAAAAGCACCATTTGCCATACAGAAAGCACTAAAAGGAATAGGAGGAGATCCAAAATCTGTTAAAAAGCTACGATCCACAGCCCTACTTATTGAAACTACTTCTGCCTTACAAACTAAGTCTTTGCTATTGGCCAAAACGTTGTTGGATTGCCCGTTAACCGTAAGTCCTCATAGATCACTAAATTCCAGTCGAGGTGTCATTTCAGAACCTGACCTGTTGACCACCCCTGAAGCAGAAATCCTTGATGGATTTTCTGATCAGGGGGTTATCCAGGTCAGGAGAATTACAATTAAAAAAGATAGTACAGTTATTCCTACAAAACATCTAATATTAACATTCAATAGCCCGAAACTCCCAACTAATATAAAAGCAGGTTATTTAAATTGTAATATCCTTTAATACATACAGAATCCTCTGCGCTGTTTTAAGTGCCAGAGGTTCGGACACTCGCAGACTTCCTGCCGTGGGCAATTGACGTGCTCTAGATGTGCAACTGTTGGACATCCTTCCACAGGTTGCAATCTGGAGCAGAAATGCGTTAATTGTTCACAGCCTCATTCCTCCGATTCAAAACTGTGCCCTAAATGGAAGATCGAAAAAGAAATACAAACCATTAAATCTAATAAAAATATATCATATGCAGAAGCCCGAAAATTAATAGCCCCACAACCATTTCAAACCTACGCTCAGGCTGCCAAATTTATAACTGTAAGCAATTCCACACAAACGGATGAAAATATAACAAAAATAGTTTGTCCACCTATAAAATTACTTCAACCAACTTCATCCCTCTTGAAACAAAATACATCAATATCCACATCATTGTCAACCCAGACAAACCTCTTGCCTGCCGCCTCTTCAATAGCAGATACAGTGTCAGAACCTCAGCCACCTATTCCTATGTCTACTGCCGTGCTTTCCACCACGAATAATATGTTCAGCCCTATGGAAACGTCATCCAATATATCTGCTTCCTCATCCAACTCCTTACCAATTGAAATTCTTCCATCTATGCCATTACTTGATACAGAGACATCCAATAGTCGAACCTCTGCTGCATCTAAAGCAGCAAAAAGTTTGAAGCAAAATTTTAAAGATAGGAAAAAGCGTTCAAAAGCAAAAAAAAAACAAGAGATCGAAATTAAAATGACACCTCACAAGCCGAAGAAGAGTTCTGTGCACTACACCTCAGAAGATGAGGATGTGATACTCTATAACGTCAGTGAACAATTGATGGATAGTCATTATGAAACTGGTTTTAGCCACTACATGACACCGACAAGAAATCGGAAAAAATAATTAGACTGATTATATAAAATTTTATTTCTAAATAACTTGTTCAAATTTAAACTCATTTTTTAAACTTGTTTTATAGTATTTTAATCGTGTGAAAGAAAAACAATTTTTTTAAATACAATTTTAATGAATTATATATTTCTTTATGCTCTATTTCATGTCAATTTTTAAATATCAGATTATATTTTTTTAGAATTTTTATGGAAATTAAAACAAATGTTTGGCGTAGCTTAGCCGAGATCGGCTCTTGCGCCATTAAACACTATACTCACTCACTCACTCCCTAGATGCAGTGCAGACTATTAAATATGATTTAATGGCTTCTAAAGAAACCTCATGTGAAAAATATGGCTCAAAAAATCCAATGACTGATCCAATTCAGAAAGATCTCTTACTGAATATGAACAGAAGTTGGAAAACATATCAAGAGGACTTAAAAACATGTATTTCAGATGAGTCACCTATAAAAGTCTCTGAAAAACCTTCTACATTAGCAGAAAAGCAAACTGCTTCTACCTCTGCATGTGCAGTTCTCGAGGAAATTTCAACTGTAAATGAGGAAAATAAAAATCAACCTTCCTGCAATTATGAAGTTCACCACAAAAGAAAGACAAGCCCACAAACATCAGGAAAAAAAAAGCAGCAGAAATTAGATAATTTTTTTTAAAGAATTAATTCAGGTAATTTAAAATATTTACATAAAATGTAGTAGTTTATATGTTTGAAAATTTATGGTTATTAATTTTGCAAAAAAAGTAATTCATTGAACTTTTATAATTAGGTCATTCAATACTTCAATTGAGCGACAATTACAAAATGCCGTCAATAATATCATTAAATGGTGCGACACGAACGGTCACAGTATTTCTGCGAGAAAGAGTTGCTCCGTGCACTTTTGCCGCAAACGGGGTATTCATCCCGTCCCCGAAATTCGTATCCGTGATGTACAAATTACCGTAGTCCCCGACGTACGTTTCCTCGGAGTAATTTTCGACCGCCGACTCACTTTCCTTCCGCATATCTTACATTTGCGGAAGAAGTGTGAAAAGTCTTTAAACCTCTTGAAGGTGTTGTGCAACACTTCTTGGGGGGCGGATCGAGCATCATTACTCAAGAGTATATCAATCAATCGTACTTTCTGGCATCGACTACGGATGTGTTGTATACGGATCGGTGTGCAACTCTACTCTGAAAAAACTAGACCCTGTCCACCATATGGCATTGAGAATCTGCTCTGGTGCGTTTCGCACATCTCCAGTGCAGAGTCTCTACGTCGACGCAAACCAGCTTCCTCTAGATCTACGACGCAGGAAGATTTCACTTAATTATTATTTTAAGGTCTTGTCCCTGCCTTCCCATCCTTTAAAAAACGTGTACATCAGTACCAGCATAAAGAGACTTTATGATGCCCAGCCATCTAACATCCGGCCATTTATGGATAGGATGAAGCTCATGCTCTCTGATGTCGACCTACCTAACGTGGACATCCAGCAACGAAACCTTTGGCGATTGCCACCTTGGAATACGCCTCGTTTCCGTTTTAGCAACCCTTTTGCTTTTTGCAGTAAATCCACCGTAGAACCTGTTGTTTTTCATCGCATCTTTACTTGCAGTCAGTATAGTGGTTATTCGGCTATCTATACAGATGGTTCGAAACGTGCAGGTTACGTAGGCTGTGGGGTCGTGATTGAAGATAAAATGCTCGGTTATCGGCTCGACACTTCTTGCAGTGTTTTCACTGCCGAAGCTGTCGCCATATACCGTGCACTTCAATTAATCGACTTCTATTCACCTCGTAAATACTGCATCTATACTGATAGCATGAGTGTATTGGAAGCGCTTGAAAATTAGAACGATCGGTGTCATCCAGTGGTGTGTAATGCACTCTACATCGTTAGTCGACTGTATAGCAAGGGTTTTGATATATTGTTTTGCTGGCTACCCAGCCACGTAGGGATTATTGGCAAGGAGCAGGCGGACAGTGCGGCTCGGTCCGTGACGACCTTTTTGCCACTAGCTGTCCGCTATCAGATAGGAAGCGTGTCATCCGGTATCATATTTTTACAGCATGGCAGGAATCATGGAGTCAGCAGTCGGATAACAAACTGCAATCTGTGAAACCTGTCATAGGAGCATGGCCTGTGATGCGAATGCGAAGGACTGATGTCAGATTGACTCGACTTCGCATTAGTCATACTCGGTTCACACACAGGCATTTGTTGTTGGGGGAAGATGCTCCTCAATGTCCTTCATGTAAGGTCTTGTAAACAGTGCGTCACATTTTAATCGATTGTCCTGTTTTTAAGCATCATCGTATCATTTTTTTTCATACATCTATTTTATCCTTGTCTGACTCTGTGGGGGAAACCCCCCACTAAAATCTGTTTGCTTTTATTTTTAAAATTGGATTTTTAGATTTAATTTGACCGAATTGTTTTGAACTGTTTTAACATTAATTTTTATGTATGTGCATGCAGGCATGCACATAAAGTTATACTTACATATATATATATATATATATCTATATACTTCATCTGCATATTTAAATTGATGTTTTAACAAACGTGTGTCGCAGTTTAGCCAAAATTGGCTCTTGCGCCATTCAACACCACAATCACTCACTCACTCCCTTGCCTGGTACCAATGAGAATCATCTTCCAGCAGTTCCAGGACTTGGCATACCTTAGTGTATGTGCTGCATGGCTTAATTTGAAGAATGTCACCATCCTCATGTCTAACAATGACAGTTTTGAGATCTTCAAATGATATTGGTTCTCGAGCATGGTGCAACAGGAAGCGCATGTGGAATGCTTCTCTGTTGTTAGGATACACAGACTCTTCCCAAAGCATTGTCTGTCACATATCCCGGGAAGTCTGCAAGAGGTACACCTTTTATTCGGATTTGCGAGACCTTTTGACTGGCATCCCAGCGAAAATGTCTAGGCACTTCAGCATACAGCAATGTTTTTGCAAGAGGGTCTGTTTTGAAGAAATAAAAAAAGGCTGTTAATGTAAACTATGGTGGAGTGTCAGTGAAATGTGCTGTTTGGCTGTCCTGGTTCATAGTATTTTCTTTGGCCCCCTTCAAGATGTACTACCAAGTGAACAACTGTTGGATACCTTTGATGGATGGGAAAGTTGAGCAGGCGCCACACTGCTACTAATGTATCGTCCTTGTTGATAAGTGGTGACCTCATCAAGCCTCTCCGGCATTTCATTTGCATCAGCAAACATGGCTGCATCACTTCCCTTGGTAACATACTTGCTAATGTACTTGATGCTTTTGACTCAGTTGCAGTACTCCACATTTATGTGTGCTTTGAAGATTCTGCAGAGTAATGGAGAAAAGGGTACTACCCAAGAGTTGTCAACATCGTCCAAACATTAAAGATTCTGGTGCTCTACCAGGGGCAACATGGTTACCATCACCTGGTTTTCGGCGATGGTACAGGGGATATCCATCATCTCCTGTCTGTGTCTCTAGCAACATTTGCCTGGGAAACCTCTTACTCCACTTGTAATTAACAATGCATGGTGCCTTGCGATTCCTATTGCAGAAAGGGCCATGAATCATGTTTTTTGTTACAACCTCGTACAGAATAGGATCTTCTTTGTCTGGAATTTCTGCACTTATAATGCTGTCTACTTAGTCTGGGCGAATTTTTGTCTGAAACCAAACTAAGATATGCATGTGTGGCAGTCCTCGCTTTTGCCACCTAGTGGAATACATAAAACAGGCTACTTTTCCAAACACTTAGACATCCTTGATGACATGCATAATTTTCTTAACTTTTTGTTGAAACACCCTGGCAACCAAGTCAACACGATCTGCTACCCCTTGTCCTGGAAACAATTCAACTGTTATATCTGGTCAGCTTGGGTTGCAGGTGAAGGTGATGAAGAGATCAGGTGCTCCTCTATGACGCTCATAGGTCATTCCATCCTATGCATAATCATGCATGTAACGGGGCCCTCCAGTGAAGGATGAAGGCAGCACCACTAATTTGCCAAGATTTTCAGAAGTCATATTGTTGTCATTCCATACTACCTCCAATAGTACACCATAGTCCTCAGCTCTATGTTCCCCTCAGGGGGCTCACCTTCTTTAGGCGAGTATGGGTTTCACGCTCCCGAGGGACCCCAGTGATCTTTATTTTCCCTGCTCCTCTCTCCCCCTTTTTTCCCTTTAGACATTTGTTTGCTTTGGGGAGTTCTTTTGGTGTATAGTTTTCGTGATAAAATATCACTGTTTTAGTTAAATAACCAACAATTATTGCTTTTCTTTTATTTTTATAACATGGTGAAAAAAAAATTGAAAAATCCAAAAAAATTTAAAAGATATGTTTTAAAAAATTTAAAAAAAAATCCTCTTTTTTTAAATTAACATAGTAACAGGTCGGTGGCGTATCAATACCGATCTGCTGCGTACCTAGCCCTTAGCTCTAAGGGGTCTCAGTACCACCCTGTCGCCTCTTCCGCGAGGAATACTATTTGTGCAGTGGAAAGGACCCTTGCGCGGAAGGGTATGCGGCGGAAGAGTTGCGTGCATCGCTGGCGACGGATTTGAGGTACGTTATGCCGAAAACGTCCTAGAGGTTGAGGGCCTTAGTAGCGGATGGCTAGGCAGCGGGGACTCGTTCATATCCAGAAATCCTCCTTGGCTTCGGCCTTGGACCGTGCCCGGCAGCACGTTATGGGGGTTTCCCCGCCGTCTAGCCTTGAAGAATCCTCCGGCGGTTACACTGGGCACGTTAGAAAAGTGTGGGAATTCGGGGTCTGGGGGGGGGCGATGGAACTGGAAGTATCCGTGCTTTTGCCAAAAATGGAGACAAATATAGACAAAATCGTTTTGCCTCCTACGGAGAAAAACGGCCTACCTCCTTTGCCTCCAGAGGCAGCGAACTTTTCTTAGGCTGACCGGGTCGAAAATTCGAACCCGTCATTAAGCCCAGGGTCTTCTTTGTGCCTTGACGGAGGCCAGATTCCGTCAATATCTCCCGTAAGGGAGCCCCCTCAGAGGGCTCACCTTCGTTAGGTGAGTACGGCTGTCACAATCCTGAGGTGCCCTAGTGATCTTTTCCTTTACCCAATTGGTTTACTGTCTTTGGTAAACACGGGTGTCACGTCCCTGGGAAGCCCTAGTGATCTTTCTCTATTTTCGACTGTCTTTCTTGTCATCTAATTGATTCTTTCTTTCTCTTCCCGTCTAGACCACAGATAAATAATTTTTATATACACATGAGTAGTATTCAACTTTTCTTTATTTTTGATTGAATTATGTGATTCATATTGTTACTAACACAGCTGTTTCCACATCATCTTCAACCCAAGCACATCTCTTGCCCTCAATATCTTCAATAGCCACTACTGTGTCAGAGCCTCAGCCACCAATTCCTATTTCTGCTGCAATACTTTCAACCACCAACCCTATGTTTAGCCCTATGGAAACTTCATCAAATATATCTCCTTCCTCATCCAACTCCCTGGGGGTAATCCCCACCAAAATCTTGTTATATAAATACTTTTACCTAGATATGAAAATATGTTTTTCTTTGAATTATTTTAACCTTATTTGACTTGGTGGGGCATCCCCCACCAAAATCTGTTTGCTGTATATATGTGTGAACTTTTATATGTGAGTATTTTTAATGATTTTTAATATTTTAACAATTGATTGGCGCAGCTTAGCCGAAATCGGCTCTTGTGCCATTAAACCCAACATTCATTCATTCATTCACTCATCCAACTCCCGTACTCGACTCCCTTCTGCAGGTATAATACAATATTCAAAAAGGAAACATACAAAATCTCGAGCAAGAAGGAAAAAGCTACTACAAAAACTAAACGAATCAGCTATACATATAAAAATGGCACCACGCGTACCGATAAAAATTTCTCCAGTACAGACTTCCGAAGAAGAAGAAAATGACATGCTCATATATGAAGTTGAAGCAGAAGAAGAAGTTATAAAAAAAAATATTTAACTCCGACCAAGCACCGGAAGGGGCGCGATTGAATCATACTTATCGGACTTGGTGGGGGTAATCCCGACCAAAAACTTGTTATTAGCAATTTTTTACTTGAATATAAAATATTTTAATTTTCCTTTTCTGAACTGTTTTAAACTTGTCTGACTTGGTGGGGTGTGCCCCACCAAAATCTGATTGTTGTTTATTTGTGTGAGGGGCTTTTAACTACATTTGAGTATTTTAAATGGATTTTTAATATTTTAACAATTGATTAGCGCAGCTTAGCCGAAATCGGCTCTTGCGCCATTAAACCCTACATTCACTCACTCACTCACCCGTAAGGGAGCAACAAATAGACTCGAACAAAACGACATCATTGAACGCATTGCAACAGGCATGTAGCGATTCTGCTAGATTTTTTATTATCAAAACAGTTAATTCCTTTTCAGCCGTATCACCTTTTCTGATCGAGAAGGCGATTATAAGTAGTATAGGGCAGGTAGGTAGAGGCAGCTTCCCTTTCAATATTCTACTTGATTAATAAAATGTTCAGATGAAGAGAAAAAAATTAAAATTTTTATGTATGACTGAATAGGAATGTAATATTCAAAAAAAAAAAAAAAAAGACCGATAGCCTCATTCCTATTCTATTTTTCGCGGTAGCTGATAGAACATAATTAATATTTCGAATAAAATTTTTTAGATACGACAACAAATTGTAAACGAAATTGGAAAATTCTAGTTTTATCCTTTCTTTACTTTTTTTTGCTTTTAGTTCAGCAAGTGGTTTCAGATGGTATTAAAATCAACATGAATTTTATTTTAATATTTTACATATTTTGCATCAAAATATTTCAGATAGTACTTGAAACTCATAGATTATTTAAAACGTTAAATGGATTTTGAACATCCAGTCATCATCTTAAAATTATGTATCCGTATGTTAAATTTAATTCAGACAAAAAATTGCTTTGGATTCTAATGTTTAAATAGGTTTCCATAGCAATAAATTGAAAATAATCAAATTACAATGATGCATTATTGTTTGATTCAAAAGCAAAGAATTTTATTAAAAAACTTAGAACACAATTACGAAACAACAGGTGTACACATATTCATATTAATATCTAAATGTTCTTAATAACCATGATAATAATAACCCCTTTCAAACATAACATGTACATGAAAAGTTAAAACAATTTTTTTTTATTACAAAAGTTTGAAACTTTTACACAAAGACCTAATAACAATAAAACTTCAATTTTCATATTTTAAATACACTATTAAAAGAAATGAACATTTCACTAATATTTTCTTTTGTATTTATCTACAACATGAAAAATACGCAGGACATGATATTAGTGCGTTTCAATGTGCTGTATAACAAAAGAGATAAAATCTAGAAGTAATGTAAATTAAATTACGATTTCAAGCAGAAATGAGTTAAATAAATAACCATTTTAAGCAATAAAGGAATTATTAATGATAATTTTAAAGTACAGAATTAATTTCTCTTATGCTTTACAAATAGCTTGTTGAAAGCTATGTTGATTTAAAACAAATGTTTAAGTTTGCTATAGAATAAATTTTACTTTAAAGTAATACTGAATTTATATATTCCTGTTGAATATTTATTCTTTTTCGAATAGTAAACATAAAAATATATTCATATTGTTTTTAAAAAAATCTTTAAATATTTCTTTAAAAAAAACTATATTATTTTTCATGAAATTAATATTGAAAATTGTATGATTTAACTAGGTTTTAATATTTTATTATACTATTACTATCCACATAAAAAGCATGAATATAATATAAACACTGGGAATTTAAAGATTCATCACGCAGGTGCATAACTTCGGAAGGTGAGGAAGGGGTAGATCATTCTGATGGATACTCTTTACAGAGGAATGAAATCTCTTTCTTAAATTGTTTTGATTCCATGAATAATCCATCTGATATACATGTCATCTGTCATAACGAATAATTGTCTTGTAGTCAGTTTTTTCTCAATAGTCTCAATATACTGCTCAATTGAGTGATGCAATGACCCAGAAAAAAAATTTCGTAGATTTGAATCAGACATCCAAGACATTACACGGACTCATGCCTCTTTTTCCCCATATCTTTATAAAGCTCCTATTTTAACCTTTTTATCTCAAATAATATGAATTGAAATAAAAAGCAGTATTATTTTCACACCTAGAATTAGTGTAACATGCATAATTTTTCAATAAACTCAATAAATATATCCACATGAAAAAAATACGTACTTTATTTTCCTTATTTGATGTTCCGTTATCCAATTTTAGTTTTTTGATTTCCCCTTCTGTTTCATTTACAAACTTCCTTTTTCCTATGGAACAAAATAAAAATTAATTGTAAGTTCTACATTTGTTTCTACAAAAAAGGATCAAATTATTTCAGATTTTCAAAATAGAATTTCTTTTTTGCTAAAATAAAAATTATAACTGTTAGATGAAACGCAAATATGAAAATAGGGCTAAAATTTAATATTTTTTAAAAATGATTATTATGTTGTAATTTAATGACAAGAGAAATCTCATTGCTTGAGAAATGTTTATGAGGAAATTACATAAGCATATTTGTCATATTTTTATAGAATTTATTGCAATAATTTGAAGGAGAAAAAAAAATTTCATATTTAATTATGAGAATTACAAAAACTACAAAATTATCTTTTATAATATGTTTTTATGTTTTCGATTTGTTACAGAAATCTCTATCACTACACCAATTGGGCTGCAAAATAATTTTACTATGTCATGAAATTCAATGAAATTTATTTCATTATAAAAATCTATGGCTTTTCTCTCAAAGTATCAAAATCCAGTAGAATAGTGGAAGGGAATTTTATTTATAATACACATATATATATATATATAATTCATATATAATTTTTTAATATAATTTTCAGAAAAGATGCATGTTGGGAAATTGGTATTATATTGGTTAGATATTAATATGAAGTTAATTCATTTTTTATTCATATATAATTTTAATATCCACATGCAATAACAAAAATATTCAAATATTACCTTGATTCTGTTTCTTTTCATTTTTAATTTCCTCCAAAATCTTACACTATTAAAATTCGAAGGTAAACAAACGTATCTATCTATATCTATCTATCTATCTATGTATGTGCGCCTATCTTCTCACGAACAGCACCACGCAGAAAGTCGCGGAAGGTACCAAAAGATCGGGAATTTTCCGGGGAAGCCGTATTGCCTAATTATATTCCGATATTGTAATTAGTTAAAAAGATATTAATTAAAAACCTTAAAACGCCTAATTGTTTTACTCCTGCCGGTTGTTTACTTAGCGGAACTTCCCTTCCGTTTCGGCCGAGCGGTGATCCGACGTTTTCCACCATATTAAAATTGTCATCCAATTTTCGGTGTCGAAATTAGAAAAAAAATAATTACAGAATCGGAAAGATCATTTATTTCGCCACGATACGGTATAATTTTTTTTGTAAAATAACGATATTTTCTATTTTTTTCGAATTTTTTAAAATAGTGTTAAAACTGATGCGTTTTAATGAAAATTATTTCTAAATCGTTGGGTATGAATTACTTTTCGTGTTATTAAATCGATATTCTACACTAATTAACTTCAAGCCTTTCTCTTTTAGATCCATTCATTTAAAAAATAAAATTCCCAAAACTTTTTGTTTAAAAAATTTTTAAAAAGTAGTCTTAATTTTTACTTCACATTGAATAACTTCGTCATTTATGAAGATAATCTCATAAAACCTTTTTTCCGTGTGTACAGTAATATTATCCGTAACATATACAAAGATTGAAAAAATTGCTTCAAAATTACGGATTTTAAAAAAAAAAAATGTGATTTTCGTAAACTTATGTTTTTCTGAGAAATAAATTAAAAAGTAGTAATTTGTACATTTTTTATTTCAAAGTACGTTATTTTTGCAAATAGTTGGTGATGTTTGAGAGCATTAACGTAAAAATTATGCCCTTAAAATGAAGGTAATGATTTTTAAAATAATTTAAAATACGCGATTTTACATTTAGCCAAACTTTGCTTAACTGGTCTTGTGGCAGAGTGCTCAGAGCTCCCGCTACACTCAAGACTATAACTGCAGCACTGCCGTGCGCGGTCAATGCAAAGGAGGGTGTACGCCTCGCAGAAACCCGCCGGTCGCTCTTTTCATACTTGTCTTAAATTTTTTTCTCCTACTGGACATTGCGTCACCACACATTACTTTTCGTGTTATTAAATCGATATTCTACACTAATTAACTTCAAGCCTTTTTCTTTTAGATCCATTCATTTAAAAAATAAAATTCCCAAAACTTTTTTTTAAAGAATTTTTAAAAAGTAGTCTCAATTTTTACTTCCCATTGAATAACTTCTTCAATGATTGAATTCACTTGCTGCATCCCCACTGATCTGAAATTTACTTCATTTTCAGTGCTGCCATTATGTAAGCAAATGGTATGTCACAATTAATTACTAAATGAGCAATTTTAATCAATTTTATTAGAAAATAATAAGTTAGTGTTTTATAATATACTTTTTTTCTCAGATACGTGTTTAAATAATTTAATTAACACAGAGTGGAATGAAAAACTATAAAATTAAAATTAAAAAAAATTAAATGTTTTTATCAAATAGTATTCTTTTTTTTTTAATGTTTTTTTCAGTGAATGTTAGCATATAACTAGGTTTTCCCCCAAAAGTGGATTTTTAACACTTACATGTGTTTAATCAAACACCCAAACGTTTCAAGAATTATCTGTAGAATTTTTTTTATTAGTATTTATTGATAATGGATTTAAATTAATATATTTTTTTTAAATCAAAGGAATGTTTCTATTTTTTTATTATTAAATTAATTATTTGTTAATAAAAAGTATATCGCCTATTATTTAGGATAAAAATACGTTCTAGAGACATTTTTAAGCTAACAGTAAATAACGATTGATTGATTAATGAAAACCTGAAAATTATTTTATTATTTTGGATTCCTAAAAACTATCTATTATAAAATAAATGATTTTTTTTTTAAATCAAGCATCAGAATAGTTTTGAGTTTTTATGAACATTATTTCTAAATCGTTTCGTATGAATTTATTTTCGTGTTATTAAATCGATATTCTACACTAAGTAACTTCAAGCCTTTCTCTTTTAGATCCATTCATTTAAAAAATAAAATGACCAAAACTTTTTTTCTGCGATTTTTTAAATATTAGACCAAATTTTTACTCAACGTTAAGTAACTTCGTTATTTATTAAAATTATCGCACGAAACTTTTTTTTCGTGTGTAAAAAAATATCATCTGTAATCTGTACGAAGATTGAAAAAATTGCTTTAAAATTACGGATTTAAAATTTTTTTTTGTGATTTTCGTAAAGTACCGTTTTTGCGATCATGAAAAGTTTAAAAAACCACTGGGAAGATTTTTTGAGTTTTTTGCGCACGCGCGGTAGAATTAGTGAAGGTCAATGTTACGTTTCAGTTTTTGAACGAATTATAATAAAACACTCAAAATACTTAAATTAATCATTTAATAATTTCTTCATTGAAAAAAGATAATTGCATGAAACTTTTTTCCCGTGTGTCGAACATTTCAAAAAATCCTCTGATTTTTTCTTCAAGATTTAAAATAGTACTGAAATTTTGTAATTTGAAAAATTTCAATTTTTCTGTCTTTTTTCAACATACAATTATTTTAAGAAATCTACGTTTTCATTTCGGGGGGCTAAAAAATTGCAACGAAAGAATTCAAAAGTGAGTGAGTGATTTTTAAAGTCGCACTGTTCACCTACTCGAGGGTTTTTGGCGACGGACATTGAATTTTCAACCATGGTCAAGTGACGAGGACGACACCTGAACTTTCACCCTTCTCTCCTAATTACCACACCAACACAAGAACAAATTTCGAAAAAGGGAGTTTTAATGACATAGTTAAAGAAATTACTGACAACGCGCGCATACACACACATAAGTGCTATCGACATGAGGGAAAAAGGAAATTCCCCTGGGGATTATATATATATAAGTTATTCACTCGGTAAAAGCCCGTGCAACGCCGGGCCTGGGGAGAGGAAAGAAACAAAGAAGTCAAAGTTATTTCGAAAAATATTATAGTTATAGTTTTGTATTTTATAAATATCGATGAATTTAAAAGAAAATGATATTTAAAGGTTCATTGATATTTAGAATCAGTGATTAAAAAAATAAAATGCCGAAAACTATCTTTTTTTTTTTTTTTTTTTTAGAATTTAAAAAAAAAACAAAGATATTTTGCATATTTTATGATTTTTTCTAAAATGAATCAACATCGTTACTCTTAAATAAAAATGATTTTTAAAACTTTTAGAATCAGTGATTTTAAAAAAAAGCCAAAAACTTTTTTGAACAAATTTTAATAAAACACTCAAAATACTTAAATCAATCATTTAATAATTTCTTCTTTTATAAAGGTAATTGCATGAAACTTTTTTCCCCCGAGTCGAATATTTCAAAAAATCCTCACAATTTTACTCCAAGAATTAAAATAGTAGTGAAATTTTGTAATTTGAAAAATTTATACTTTGTCTTTTTTTCAGCATACAACTATTTTTAAAAAGGCTACATTTTCGTTTCCGGGGGGAAAAAATTGCAACGAAAGAATTGGAAAGTAAGTGGGTGATTTTTAAAGTCGCCCTGTTTGCCTATTCGAGGGTTTTTGGTGACGGACCTCGAAATTTTCAACCATGCTCAAGTGACGAGGACGACACCTGAACTTTCACCCATCTTTAATAATTACCACACCACACCAACGCAAGAACAAATTTCGAAAAAGGGAGTTTTTATGACATAGTTAAAGAAATCACTCACATCGCGCGCATACACACACATACACAAGTGCTATCGGCCTGAGGGAAACACGAAATTTCCAAGGGGATGAGGTTATTCACTCGGTAAAAGCCCGTGCAACGCCGGGCTAAGCGGAGAGGAAAGAAATAAAGATATCAAAGTAATTTTGAAAAAATAATATTGTAAGTGCTGAATTTGTGAAGATTGAGTGAATATTAACGTCCCACTGTTCAGCTACACGAGGCCTTTTGGGGACGGTCAGCGTAATTTTGAACCATGGTCAAGTGACGCGGACGACACCTGAGCTGGCACCCCTCTCCTAACTACCACACCAACGGGAGGACGTTTGTGCTCTCGACAGATTTGAAGTGCATCTCACCCTACACGGCGGGTCTTCAGTGGTACTAGAATCGAGAATTTGTGAAGCGAAGGGAAAATGTTAAGCAACAAAGCCATGACACGCACTCACGGGTCATGCACTCACATCGTACGCGTGAAACCCACACCAAAGTGTTGGCGTTAGAATAAAAGGAGGAAATTAACATGAGGATTAAGTTATACCCACGGTAACAGCCCGTGCAACGCCGGGCCATGAAAGCTAGTAGAAATAAAAATAGCGCCACACAAACCACGGAAAAGTACACCCCAACAGGATACCTCGGATGAAGAAATGATAGAGTAATAATCAGGAGGAATTGGTTCTACCGAAATATTACCATATTGTGATACTCCGTATTCTCACATTATTACACCTACTCGATATAAAACTGGCACAAAGTAATTGTTCTCTCTTTTACAATTTACATTACCAGCAAATGGCTGAATTTTTTTTTTAATATAGATTTTTACTTTTGAATTTTTCTGCTTTAACCTTTCTTGACTTTGTGGCAGGGTTCGTCCCCCACCAAAATATATGTTCTTTATTTTTTTAATTGAATTTTAATATTTTAATTTTACTTTGTACTCTTGAAACAGTGTTCTTGTCGGCATTTTTAGATATTTTAAAACGTTTTTGAATATTTTAACGAACGTTTGGCGCAGTATAGCCGGCCTCGGCTCTTGTGCCAATAAACCTACAATCACTCACTCACTCACCCTGCAGTTACTAAATCCTCTACATTAACTCAGGCATAACTCTTACCATCTTCTGTTGCAGTTACACCGTCATCAGATCCTCAGCCACCTATTCCTGTGTTTTACTCCCCTCAGGGGCTCACCTTCTTTAGGTGAGTACGGGTGTCACAATCCCGAGGTACCCTAGTGATCTTTTTCTTTTCCCAAGGGGTTTACTGTCTTTGGTAAACACGGGCTTCACGAACCAGGGATACCCTAGTGATCTTCTCTATTTTCGACCCTCTTGCTTGTCATCAATTCTCTTTACTTCTTTCCCGTCTAGACAACAGACAAGTGTTTTACAATTAACATTGTTATATTGTTGATAATTTTCCTTTTTGGATATATTACAATTATTAACATATTTTGTTTTACATTTTGTAATACATTAGATTCGTTTCTTCTTTAGTTCCCTTTAAATGTTTTGATTCGTTATATATTTTTATATTTGATTACGTATTTTAATTTATTTTATACAGAATTAAATTAATTTCATTTATACTTAATTTTTTCCCCATTGTTTCCAATTTGTTTGTTTTTGACTAACACCGTTGTTTGTCAACCCGCATGTTTGCCGTGTGCGGCGTCCCGTAAGGAGGAAAATGGTGTCCTGGGGATATCTTTGCGTTCCCTTTGGCCCACGCTTCGCTGTAGACGGGTGGCAGGAGTGAGCCCGCTCCTGCAATCGGCTGGTGATGAGTCTTTTCGAGACATTGCTGTAGGTTAGTGTTGCAGATAAGGGGTGGCGGGTTTACCCGTTGGATCCTCGCCCTGATGCTGTAGTACTATATTCTGGGTGTACTCCAGGTAAGCGCGCGTGCCTGGTGTTTGCCAGTTGTCCGG
>BMAO01004911.1:0-141307 GCA_019973975.1 Trichonephila clavata
TATATATATATACACCCGTCCCTCGATTTACACGGTGTTTCGACTTACACGTTTTCGACTTACACGGTTTTTTAAAAAAAAATTTTTTTTTTTTTAAACTGCCAAATTCCACATAATTTTAATTCATTGATTTGGCAACATTGCATGTGCAAGTATATGCGTATAAGATTACCCTTGAGGGCGTCTTAATTCACAATAGTATGCACATATATTTTTATCTATTTTGTTTTGATATATTTTTTATCAATTTGTTTATGTATGTTATCAAAAAAGGGAATTTCCATTTTTGTGTAAGCGATACATATTTTGTTTTGTGAATCAGTTGAAGGCGAGTTATTAAAGATATCTATCATTGTTGTATTTGTAACCGTATAACATATTTATTTGTAATAATTGCGTAATTACTTCATCAACTGTAAGTATGTAAATTAAAATTATGTGTCGTATGTTCAGGATTGCCATGGCACCCACAAAAAATAATAAAAAGGAGACAAAGAGAAAAAGTTATTTCTTTAGAGACAAAAATTAATATTTTGGATCGTCTACGTAATAAAGAAAGAGTGATCGATATTGCTAAAATTTATTCCATGAACGAAGCAACCATAAGAACAATAAGAAAAAATGAAGACTCTATTAGAAAAAGTGTAGCATCTGGATTGCGGACAAGTATGAATACAACTTCATGTGTACGAAATATTGCAATGGAACGTATGGAAAAGGCATTAATGATATGGCTAGAAGACATGAATCAAAAACGGATTCCAATCGATATCAATATCATAACAAATAAGGCTGTAAAGATATACGAAAAAATTGACAATCAATTACCGTCCACTTCTGCGAATAAAGTGCCTTTTATTGCAAGTCATGGATGGTTCGAAAAATTTTAAAAAAGGCATTCTTTACGTAATCTGAAATTAAAAGGTGAGCAAGCAACTGCTGATACAGATGCGGCACGACAATATCCACAAAAATTTGCTGAAATTATTTCTGCTAAATCTTACACCCCTGACCAAGTTTTCAATGCGCATGAGTCTGGATTATATTGGAAAAAAATGCCTGAAAAAACCTTTATAGCTAAACATAGTAAATCTGTACCTGGCCATAAAACAGCAAAAGATCGTATAACGATTCTTTTTTGTAGCAACGCGTCTGGTGATTATATTATGAAACCATTGGTAATTAACAAATCAAAGCAACCACGTTCGTTTAAAGGAATAAACATAAATAATCTTTCCGTTTATTGGAATGCGAACAGGAAAGCTTGGGTTACTGCCACGTTGTTCACTGATTGGTTTAATAACAGATTTGTGCCAGACGTTAAAAAATATTTACTCCAAAAAGGTTTGCCTTTTAAGGTCCTTCTCCTACTTGATAATGCTCCAGGCCACCCTAAATATCTGCAGTATGAAAATGTTGAAATTGTGTTTCTACCCAAAAATACAACTTCCATATTACAACCACTAGACCAGGGGATAATTTCAACTTTCAAGGCTTTGTACATCAAACGTGCCTTTCGGTATATTTTAGATCAGTTGGAGAATGATAGATCTCTTTCAGTTATCGATGCCTGGAAAAAATTCACGATCTTAGATCGTGTTAAACATGTGGGTATGGCATATGCTGAGATTAAAAAATCAACACTTCATGCATGTTGGAAAGCAGTATGGCCTGATGTAGTTGAAAGTGCAAATCCTCGAATACCATTAGAGCAAGAATATTCTCAGATCATTGAGTTGGCTCATTCATTGGGTGGAGAAGGTTTCGAAGATTTAAGTGAAGCGGATATTATCGAAATAATGGCAGATAAAGAAATATGTGAAGATGAATTAATTGACATGGTGAATATCACAAGCGAAAATGAAAGTGATAATGAAACAGTTGCTGATGGATATGCCCATAATCCATTCACAGCAAAAGTTGTTCGTGAGGGACTTAAGCTGGGAAGAAAATTGGTCAACTATTTTCAACAAAATGATCCGCATCTTGACCGGGCTCTCCGATTACAACGAAATATTACTGAATCTTTAAATGAATACGAGGAAGTCTACAACGTTCTTAGTAAAAACAAATCACAGTCACTAATTACAAATTTCATTTCTATGTCTCGCCGAAATGAAATCAATCCTAACATGTCAACTACCGAAACAGCGTCTAATGAAATAATATTATCGAGCGATGAAAGTGAAATTACACAAACCCGTAAAAGAAAAAGAGCTATCGTTGAAAGTGATAGCGATAGCAGTCTAGATGAAAACACTTTGAATGTATAATAACTATGTCAATTTTGTATGTTTTTTATTTTATTTTATAGCGAATAAATGATTGAAAACACTTTGAATTTATAATAATTATATTAATTTTGTTTGTTTTTATTTTATTTTATATTTAAAAATGCTTTAAAACCCATGGTTTTAGCTTTTTTCGACTTACACGGTTTTTCATACACAAATATTAATTTTCGATTTACACGGTTTTCTCAGGAACCAATTAACCGTGTAAGTCGAGGGACAGGTGTATATACTCACAGTGATATTAATAGTGAAGTAAATCACCCTTCTTAACATTGTACACATGTACTACATTTACTTAACATAATTTGATGTATATTATTATTATATATATATATACCTATATGTATTTTTTTTTACCGAATCAGTATGAAAAATGTGAATAGAATAAAGAAAATACATGCATGGTTTCAGTGTTATGAGATGTGTTTATTTACGCGGTTTGACTACTATATAATCAAAGACAACCGCACTTAAAGAGTAAACTCCAGTCGTGCGTCGGAGCCGACACACACAGTTTTTTTTTTTTTTTACTCCACTTTGTGCTAATGGTTTAAAATTGTTTTATGGCCAATCTTTAGCTCTTGGGCAATGCTAAGACTATTAACATGTGGTCAGTTTCAATCATTTTTGTGATTTTATCGACGGTTTCAACGATGAGCAGACCTGAACAGCATCAACTAAACCAAAGTTGTACGTAATTGTCTTTTACTGTTTCGGGACCATAAACTCCATTCTCACTTTCAGTTGACTGGCAATCATTTTCATCTAAGTGGCGGAATAACTGTACAGCTTACCTAATTTTCTCTTTTTGATTTCTCCCATTTTCAACACACAATAATTCACAACTGAATGGACCGAACAAAAATCAGCCAAATACATTTTTAGTGCGAAATGTCACCTTTCCAACAAGCCTAAATCTGATATTGTTTGATTGATACCTAATGAGATATCGATCACTACAGCCATCTACGGAAAAAAATGGATTTCTTTTTCTCCAACCTAATATTTAGTTTTCTATTTAAAAGTTGGCAATAATAAGCAAACCGCTTCAAAATAAATTTATCTAAGTAAACCAATGTCGGGGAAACACCATTCGAAAACGGAATTTATCTTCAAAGTTGTTGCCAAAGAGGGTGATAAGTTTTCGAAATAGTTTTCTGAATATCTATACATAGTAGACAAACATTTAAGAATCGAAACTAATCGATAACGGAAATAAGTTTCACTGCTGAAAACATCCGTCATTCCTTCTGAAGACTGAGCTAGCCATGAAAGTTCAGTGTTTCTGATTATTCATTATTCAAAATAGAAAGTTTTGAAGTCAAATTTACGGAAAACGGAAATTGCTTTTTACGGCAGTGTGTAAGTCACAGCGTTGAAATTCTTCGATCGGTTTGTTCACTAGTTTAATTAACTGAATGCTTCGAACTTAACAACTATTTTACTTATTTATTTTTGGCAACGGACTATTACTAATGATTTAGTGGAAGATTCGGAATTTTTTTTTCTTAGTAAATTAATTGATTCCTCTGAGATGAGGTATTTTTCGACTAATCAGAATAGTATAACGCTAAAGAAAATTCTAATGAAATAAGAAATATTTACAATTAAATTAATCTTTTTTGTAATGAGTTTCTTCTACTCACATTGTAATTATGTCTGGGTCAAAACTTCAAAAGCTTTTTCCTCACATTTTAAAGCACTCAGTTGAGCTGAGCTGAAATTTTCAATACATGATTGTTTTGAATGACAATATGATAATTTAATTATAATTAATAAAATTGAGTTCTTTAAAACTAAATATTTACAGAAATAAATTTTGCTTTTATTACATCGTGAAATAGCTGAATATCGAAACCAGCAAATTAAATTATCCCCTCGTAATATTAAATTACTAAAATTAATTATGAAATAAATTCAATCGAACTCAACATTCCCTTTTGCTCTTAAAATTTAAGGTATAAAAAATTACGTTATGGAAAGTGTGAAGTTTGAAAGAAAACCCCATGTTTTTTACCGTGGTTATTGCACTAAGTATCATGCATTGAAATTCCATTTTTGATTTAAATTTACAATCAATTTTACTTAATGTTTTCTTTAATGGTATATACCTAATGCTGCGAGCATATATCTAGATTGTTCCTCTGCCCTCAAGCAGAGCCGAACTTTTTTAATTTTATATTTTTTAATTATTTAAAAAAATAATTTGAATTTTTATTGACTGAGAGTTTTTAAACGTTACTTTTAAGGGGAAAATTATCAAAAAATTATATTAAAGTTCCCCACTTCCAAATATCAAAGAGAAAGAAAATCATTTTTATTATAAATATTGTTAAACTGTTAATTTGCTCTTTTGTGAAGTTAAAACAAAGAAGACTGTTGAAAGTTTTCATGAAATTGATTGAGATGAATTTAATTTATGAATAATACTAGCCGTTAACAGCCGCTTCACCAGGCATTTCATGATGTTGTTCGCAAAACCTCTTTTGTAGCGGATCTCTACTCCATAAAATTAACATGCCTGCTAAACTTCAAGAATGTCGGTGTGATTATTCAACAACAAGAAATATTTATCTATGACACTACCTTAACCCTTCCGAACCTATCTTAAGAGTTGATTTTCACAAAACGTCTTTTTATAGTGAATTTCTACTCCATGAAATGAGCAGCCCTACCAAATTTCAAGTTAGTAGGTCTAATGGCTCATAAATGATAATATTTATCTGTAACGCTCTTTAAGCCCTAGAAACGCCTCTTGGGGGTCGATTTTCACAAAACCTTTTCTTAGCTGATCTCTACTTCATGAAAGTAACGTTCCTACCAAATTTCGTCTGTTGGGATGTAATAGTTCTGGAGATATTGTGATAAATTTGTGAGTGACTGAGTGAGTCTCTCTTTTCTTCGTTATACATAGAGATGAATTAAATTTTATGGCTAATTTTTAGTTATTTTTATATTCATATAATATTCTGATATTCATTATCTCTTTATATGAAATGTAATGTTTTTATATTAAAATTAAAATATATTTATATTAGAGCTAATCATTTAAAAATCTTTAAGCCTGCCATGTCTGTTTCTATAAAAAAATTTTAATAAAAGCGTAATTGATCAGTCAAATTACATACATCTCAATGACTGATTTTAATATTCGTGTACTTCTATCCATTTTACCTCAACAGCAATTAAATTGCCTCACACTGTCAATAATAAATCTTATTTTATGCAATACTAGGGGAGGGGCAGGTATAAATTATACAATTTGTAGCATTGTACAAATTATACAACTATTCATATTTATTGCTCAAGTTGTAAGACTGTAATTTACATGTATTATGTCAGTTCTATAATTTGCAATACATCGTCACATTTAACTATTTTTACACATTCAGGCAATGACCTCTCATCATCCTAAAATAAATTTACTACAGCATCACGAAAAACTATTTTATCTGTAGAGAGGTGGAAAAATAAATATTTTATACAATGCTTCCATCAATGTTGACGTACTGAATATTTTATTTTATATTAAACTATCATGTATATTTGCAGTAATTAAAAACTATTTTTAAACACTTTGCACTTCAAGGCAATTATCTCTTTCAAATTGGTATAATTGTTTCTCTAGCAAAAATACTGATAACACTAAATCAAAATCGGAAACTAACTAAAAATATATAAAACAGCCATGAAAAATCAACATATTTTAATAATAACTAGCACTAATAAATTATTAATATATTTTCTTCCCAAGCAATTTAAAGTTTTCTGTCTCCTTTAAGCACCTCTATAATTTTCCTTTCTTTTTGAAATGTATGGCCTCATTTGAATTAGAATAGCAGGAGTGTTTTTGTTTTGTGAAAGTAAAAGTTTCCTAGAGCTTTTTCCATTCACCACTTTTGATAATAACTGTCAAAACAGCTGTTATACTGAAGTATCTCAACTGGACAGAATCTTGGTTTTTAAACAGTTCAGAAGTTAGCTGGGCTTTTTTTTAAGGATAATTAAACTTTTATGTTTTGAAACAAGGAAAAATATCTCATTACGGGACAATACGGCACTTCTGCATTTTTTTTATTTAATGTGTTGTGAAAGCAGAAATGCTTACTTACCCTTTGGGATCACGACAAAAGCAATCTTATTAATACTTCTTTAATACTTAGAATTGCCTCGGGCATTTTTACGATGCTTTCAGTTTGTCTGGAAGCAAAATTTCTTTTGTTGTATTTATTTACTTCATTGCGCGTAGAATAGCTTCTCCCAAAATTAAACAAAAAAAAAGGTTCTTACGTTCTATCGCAATCCTATTGGCGAAACTGAATAAAAGCGCACAGATTCTAAAAACAAATGACGTTGACGGGAACAGGAAGTCTGTATACTATGTGAAAAATAATAAGTAATCAACAAACAATAATTATAAATAAAAGATAAAATTTCCCCTATTTTCATTGTTTTAATTTTTGTTTCATTATTATTTTTTTATTATATTCTTAATATAAATTTATTATTATTTTGTTATTATATTATTATTTTATGTATAACTATATTATTATTTTTTTTCCAATTATATTATTATTTTGTTATTCTTATTATTATTTTATATGTAAAACTATATTATTATTATTATTATTATTTTATGTATAACTATATTATTATTAATATTATTATTATTATGTTATTATTTTTATTATATAATTATATTATTAATTTATTACTACATATAATAGAAAAAATTATATGTAGTAATAATGTTATTATTACTTGTATTTTTGAATTTTATTGCTTAAGAATTTGGTTAATCCTAGATTAGCGTTTTAGTATTCGAACTTGTCGTATCAACGAACTGTTAGGCTTAGAATGGTGGCAAGCGTAAAAATATCAAAGAAAGAACATGCTTCCCTATTCGGCGCCTACAACACGAATGAAATTTGGGTTGCCAATATGATCAATTATCTTGAAATTTGGCAGAGTTGCAATAATACGTAAATCCCCCCCCCCCAATTTTAATTAGTCCTTAAAATTATGAATTACGGATTATTATTTAGATAAGCGGGGACATTACACCCGTAAAAAGGATATTCGTGGAACAAGAGGAAAATCAAGCTACTCAGCATCTTACGGCTTTTTGTTTAAAAAATCTTATTTATTAATATAATGTTTTTCGCATTTCTTGTACTTACAAATTAACTAAGCATTATACATCCTTTAATGCTTACAAATTTTTATTACTTGAAACTAAGCCATGAACTAGTAATATAAAAAAAGTTTAAGTCAATTCCTACTTAGATCAACAGCAAAAAAAATTATTTTAGTTACTTTTTATTAAATAGTTACAATTTAAAAAAAATGTATATACATATGACAAATCACAACATTAAATGGCAATTAATTTTTATTAATTACCATTAAACTATCGTATTTTTATCCAAAGCAGCACTATATATAAAATTTCAGTTCAACTGAAATTTATATGAATGTTTTTTAATGAATGTTTTGAAACGTGAGGGAAAAAATCTTTTGAAGAGTTTTGGCCCAAGTCGCTAAAAATGAAGCGGAAGTGGCCGTATCTGTAATTATTTAAATATTTTATTTCAGCCAATTAATTTTAATTAATTATAATTAAATGATCGTATTATTACCCAAAACAATAGTATATAGAAAATTTCAGCTCAAATGAGTGCTTTAAAATGCGAGTACAAAAAACCTTTTCAAGTTTTGACACACCGAAATGATCGCTAAGACGCCAAAAATGATGATAACGTGACTGTATTTGTAATTCTTTGAATAATTAATTTTAATCACTTAATTTTTATTAATTATAATTCAATTACTGCATTGCCATCCAAAATAATCGTGTATATAAAATTCCAGCTCAATTGAGTACTTCAAAATGTATTTTATTAACGATTGAAAATTTGAACAAATAAATATCGAGAGAGTATGAACTAATAGTAGAAATTGAAAAAAAAAGAAAAAGAAATTATATATATGATATACTTTATATTATAATTAGTAGAAAACCTTAATTTTACGAGATCAACTTGAGATTTAGAATAAATAATTTAATTTATATTTTACCGGAATTTTTTACATTTACTATCAGTACAAATATTTCGCTGTCATTTGTGATCCTGATGACTAACATATTTAGAATGAAAATTAGTTTCTAAAAAATACTAAATAAAATCAACTTTTTAGATTCTAAATTTTATCACATTTTGTAAGGTATTCTGAACTTCAGAAAATTTTATTTATCAAATAAATTTTTCTTAAATTAATCTGATGTAGTTTGAAACAAAAACTCTATTCAGACGTTAGATTTCAGTAATAAAAATTTTTCAAAATGCATGAAATGAATGAATAAGTGTTTTTTTAACGTCTTACTACAAAAAGACACACGAGGGTTTTTAACGGCGCACCTCATAATTTTAAATCGTGGTCAAGTTCTCATGGCTCTTTGACCACGGATGTGAAATGGTTCGAGCAAAAAACAGTCATGTTCTAAAGTAAACTACTTTTTATTCAGCCTTTAAACTTTATGAGAATTTATGAGAATGCACTCTGATAACTAAACCTGGAGAGAAATAAAACTATTAGATATATATAAGCTCTTATCTTATATTTATTCTCTTGAACTCTCTTGCTGTTAGCTTGCTAATTCGTCAGCCGTAAGGTGGACGACGTCCACCTTTCTATGACTCCTTCCAGTTAGGAATTAATATTACGAAGTGCGACCACCGGTCGCTCACCCTATGCTTTCCGCTTAGGATCAACTTTCAACTAACATCTACCCTACTCAACGACTAGCACTTAAATATAAATTTTCATTTGCATAAAATTAAGTCCTCTCTACAGAAAGCAATTTTCAACTGAAATCACAGTAGAGTTATTTTCACCAAGAGGCTTAGTAGAAGCCCGAATAGAACCTGTTATAAAGTGATGGAGATGCCACCTGAGTTGGCAGCGCCCTCTTCATACTTCCACACCATGCAAACGTTTTGTTTGCAAACCGTGCACCTACAGTTTCACCGTGCATCAACATGTCTACAAGGTGAGATCTTCAATGCACTCGAACTCAGATTTCGACAAGTAAGACTCGAGTTCGTAATACCGATCACGTGACAATCGCGAACACCAGGTTAAGTGGATAAATAAAAAGAATTATCTGTATCGTGTTGGTAGGGAAGGATGAGAATCAAAATGAATATACCTCTCTAGAAAATTTGAAAGCCGAAGTGGCACGCAACCGAATTTTAATTAATTTAATTAATTTTTATGTACAAGGTAGGATTCAGAATTTCCAAGACTGAGTTTATAACTTAGAACGTTTTTACACTAAAGGGACTACAGTAACATTTCTGTGTTATCGCATTCTTACCCTTTTCTAAAAAAAAGTCTGTTCCGAATCACGTGGTCGGTAGCTCGTACGGTAAGTGGCTGTAGGTGGGTGTATTCAATCATCAGCGATTGAAAAAATTTGCTTTGTTGAGCGAATAATAGTTATTAGTTTTTTTTTTTTTTTTTTTTTTTTTTTGTTCGTTTCGGAAAAATTGCGTCGGAGACTTACAAAACTTTGTAGCAGGTGTAAGTCTGTGATACGTTATCACAAACGTAAGCTTTTGAGTGGCTTTGACGTTTCAGGTAAGACAGGGAAAGTGTCGACGACACATGTTCTGGACGCCCGCGGACTTCCCGCAGCGCTGAAAACATTGAACAGGTTTTTGCCAGGGTAGGTAAGAACACAATTCAATCAATAGCAGAATCAGGTGGCATATCTTCGTCCACATGCCAATGGATTATGACTAAGGTGTTCTTAACATATATAGAGTGTGCCAGCATATAGTTCAACGCGTGTTAAGCGAAGACCAATAAGCAGATAAAGTTAAAAGTGCATCACAGGCTGAATTAAAGCTAAAAAGGTATCCCAAAAATGTTTCAATGACCTTTACAAGCCATGGCAAAAGTGTGTTGTTATTCAAGGGTCTTGTTTCGAATGTGGATGTGTTTCAGCAGTTTAATTGGTAATATTTTTTCAATCCCTACTATTAGTTCTCACTCTTCCTATATATAGGTCTCCATTTTAGTCCATTGACTCTTTTGGTTTCTTACATTTTAAAGATCTAACTCTTTTTCCTGCTATACATACGCTTATTTAATTCTTGTACAATATACTTTTCCACCATTTTTTTTATAGTTATGCTTCTTGAAATCTGGTTTCTAACTTCTAACTTCTAGCTTTGTTGTTGTATAATTTAGTATTGTCATTTTATTATACTATGTATTTTTTCATTTTATGAGATATTATATATATATATATATATATATATATATATCTTTTTCAAATTTTTAATCATTAATAAAATACTTTTTATTCATCTACCTAGTTCAAATACATTTTTAAACTTGTAGTGGATGACACTTGATGTCCATACGGTATTTCAAATATTAATTCATTAATTAAATTTAATTAATGAACAAATAGTAAAAAATTAATAGTCTAACAACATATATAAAAAAAATCGCTCGATGTGTCTATGTAGCGCAAGGAATAGTGCTTTGGATTTTTAATCCGAAGGTCGTGGGTTCGGATCTTACCTGGGATGGCCTAATTTCTGAGAAAGTGAATTATGAATGAATAAACAATAACCAACAAAAATAATAGTCCAATACCAAATATAGCAAAGAAAATGGATATTTTTTCTAAGTAAAATAGCTTTCTATTTAGCACTTAATATTTTGATTTTCTTATATGTGTATATATATTTATATTAATTGTAACTGTCCATTAAAAAGTAACTAAAAATATTTTTTATTGGCCTATGTGGGGATTGACTTTATATTTTTTTTATATTACTTGTGTTAGGTAATGGATTCAGTCCGGAAACTTTTGAACCCTACTACGTATAATACGAATAAACTTTTCAGTTATCGAACCCTAGTTTCATTTTTAACAGAGGCTGAAACGTAACCAAAATCATTTCTAAGAAATTCCCATGTATACGAATAGAAACTGCTCTGTTTTCATGAAGTGCGTGTAATCTCTTTTAAGTAGCAGTCACACATTCAGAACTTATCGAAGAGTTCATCCTTAGCCGGATGTTTCTCTCATTTCTAACAATATTATTTAACTTTGCGTCAAACTTTCCTGCTGCAAATTGTTATCTTCCTTTAATCCTCCCTCTCAATCAAATGCTAATGACTCTATTTACGGAAGGGAAAAGTTCATCACTGAAAGTGTGTTTACTTTCTTTTCTTGTTGTTGAAGGCTATGGTTGCTTAAATTTCCATAATCTGGAACTGTCTGAATATTTCATTTACTTTTTGTGCTGTTGACCTCGCTCCAATCCTTACAGGGGTTATTATACTTCTTCTAGTTATGTTAAATACTTTGAACATAATAATGCATCACATACAACACTATAAATTGTATTTAGACATGTTGTTTCAGGAAAATGAAACGAAACTTTTATTTTAATTATGACTTATAAATTGTACACAGTGTTATTATTATATTTGATTCAATTGTAATCTTAATTATGTTTGTATTGAAATGATTAACAAATATTTACAACAATTAAAAGGAGATAGAGCTAAAATAATTTTAGTATACTAAATCACAATTTAGAATGCAGTTATAAAAAATTCATCAATTTACATATCAGATAATAGTTATATCACTCGAACACCCATTACATTGTCAAATTATATAAAACAGTTATAAATTATGACGATCTACAATTGTATAGAATTAGAAGTGAACAAATGGAGAAAAGGAATATTTTCTTTAAAAATGTGGCAAGGAAATATTCTGATACAGCAGAGTCCTGAAAGCTCGGTCTAATCTACTGCTTCTCAAACTTTCAATATCTGCGATCCAATATTCAACCAAAATTTTCATCGCGCCCCCCTCCATACATGAAAAATTGTATTCAATAATACTATTGAATTCTGTTTTGAATTCAGTAATACTATTGACGTTAAAGCTACAATACTGCTTCAACCTCTTTAGTACCACTGGCGTATATATGCGTCTCGATCAACCAACGCGTTAGTTGTCCCGGACGTATATATGCGTCTTTCTGTGCACTGCTATCCATAAAATTATTCTGAAGGCTTTGGAATGCAATAAGAAGACCTTAACAGTGTGTTTGCGAAGGATATACATATTTCAGAGATTTTACTTATTTATTCCCCCCCCCCATACATCGCATATGCGCTCTTTCGTGGAAAATGGTGGCATTGGGGAGCGAATCACGTAACTTTTAATCGACAGTTAAGAAATTGATTATAATTTTGTTAAATTTTGTACATAATTTTATATATGGCTCTTGGGGGTCAATGGTAATGATTAAACTTGTTTTTAACTTAGTTATTGTTAAATAAATTATAAAATACATTGTGTATTACATCAGTGCAAATGTGTATTTTATTTATTTTTGTTAGAATATGTTTTGTTTGTTTATTTTCAGAAAATGAATAGTTTTTGTTTTCGACTTTTCAATGTGCTCGCGTCCCACTCACAGAGTTATCACGCCCCCCCCCCTCCTAGGAGGGCCTGCCCCACAGTTTGAGAAACACTGGTCTAATCTGTACCAAAGGGTGTGCGAGTTGGGAAATTTCAAGGGTGGAATTAATAAAAGTACAAGAGTGTTTCCTCAGCAAATATTGCACTGAATTTGCATGAATTGTTTTCTTTAGAATACTACAGAAAAATAAAATGACCAAATACCCTTAAACAAAGGAAAAGTACGTACTTTATGAAGGCATGGAGCCTTTACTACAAGAAAATGAAAATTAATGAATATGTAGGATACAGTTGTCGTAGTCTATCACTACCCCTATGCTTATTAACTCCCCTTCGCATATTATCTAAATCTGAATATGTTGAATCCATAATTAATTACAACTAAATTAATAAATCAATCTTATTTATTTATCTTTCTTGATTGAGAAATACACAAATATTATTCAGACTATAAGAACAACAAATTACAGTGGAGTGCGAGAAGAACCCGATTATAAACGACGGAATACTAACTGAAACCACGGAGAATAACGTATACAATCAAACTACGCATTTATATCTAATTTATGAAAATAACTGACCTGATACCTTTTTCTTAAGGCAGGTTTCTCTAATTCTGGATTGCTTTAAGGAGCGGCTTCAATCTTAGATATCTTCAGTTCCGTCCCGAACCGAATTAATGAACACTTTTCAATCGTCTTCTCCCGACGAATATATTTCCACTAGATAAACTAATCTCTCAGAATCACCTTCTTAATCAACCTCGTAATCATCCTCTTTCTCTTCATTTCATTTCTCCCTTTTATATCTTTTTCGAACTCGCTAAACCCGAAACTATCTTGTTTGCATAAGTCACACTTTTGGCTCTCGGAAGATTGGTTGATATAAATAAAATATTTAAAGATTTGAGAGAAGGTTAGTGAAACGCGTAAGCACCCGTCACACAGTCGTACAGAATATGTAGCATATATCTGATCAAACACATCTCAGAAAAATATTTTATGAAGGCATTAAGCTGTCTATGATGAAAATTAAGAAACCGACTTTGCTAAAACTGGCTACTTTTTTAAAGAAATGTGCAATGTCTAGTCGTCTTCTATAATGCCCTCTGTATTTTACTGTTTCATCACGAATACTATGAAGAAACAGCAAGTCCATTACTGACGCCCATTGTTCAAAATGCTGAAAGGCGATCACGACAGCCTTTGACACTTGATTTGTATCCCTGCAAAGATAAATGCGTTTCATCGCTGAAAATCATTTTCATATTGTCGTTAACAGTACAGGATCGGTATTTTTGGTCTATGCTGAAAATTTTTTCATCATTTTTTGAGTTAGATATTGCTCTTTCCTTGGTCTTCATGCCTTACGGCTAACTTCCAGAACCGTTTTCTGTACAGTTAAGGTACTCACATCAACACCATAAGCCAACAAATCCCTTTGAAGATCTGTGATTGTCTTAATTTAATTTTCTATTTCTTA
Source organism: Trichonephila clavata (assembly GCA_019973975.1). Classification (NCBI taxonomy): domain Eukaryota; kingdom Metazoa; phylum Arthropoda; class Arachnida; order Araneae; family Nephilidae; genus Trichonephila; species Trichonephila clavata. Next base: position 14,302 of record BMAO01004911.1, read on the forward strand.
TTAGAATTTTATCAGTTCTTGGAGTATTTTTCGTTTGAGCTCACATTTCCCTTTTTTTTATGAGAAGATGTTCTAGAATCTTTAATTGTTCGTAAAATTCTTGAAACACTTGATTTGTCATACAAACTACCTTTACTATATCTCTCACAATCATAGAAGTGTGATCATTAAGAGCGATTATCTTAGAACACTTCCTCGGAGAATATCCATCTCTGAACAAGCAAAAGTAACAAGTGTTACGTGGGAAGCAAAATTATGACCACCACCTACCTTGCTGAAAGGCTCACAGCTGATTTACTAATGTACTAAAATCAATCAAATGAGTAAATTATAGTCAAGGCCGATCTTTCACATTACTTCTGGACAGATATAACCGTTTTGAAGTGGCTTAGGACACATCACTAGTAATCACATACCAAATCAGACAAGAAAAAAAATTTTGCCCCAATTAATTCGAGCACAATAGTAGTTTAAATAATATTTTATTTTTTACATTGGACTTTCCTTTTCAATTCTGTACTATTAGCTTACTCTCTCTCTATATTTATCTTATTCAAATTTTCAATCGTTAATAAAATTCATTTTAAATCACTCAATTGAACTAAAATTTTATTCACACACTTATCTTGGATGACAATACAGTAATTTAACTATAATTAATAAAAATTAATTGGTTAAAACTAATAATTCAAAGAATTACAAATACAGCCACGTTGGCATTATATTTGGTGACTTAGCGACCATTTTGGCGTATCAAAACTTGCAAAGATTTTTTTCTCAGATTTTAAAGCGCTCATTTGAACTGAAATTTTATATACACTATTGTTTTGGGTAACAATACGGTAATTCAATTATAATTAATTAAAAATTTTGATTGAAAAAAAAATTTAAAGAATTGCAGATACAGCCACATTGGCTTCATTTTTATTGACTTGGGTCAAAATTTTAAAAGATTTTTTTTCCTCCCGTTTCAAAGATGAACAGTTGAACGGAATTTTTATGCACGCGATTGTTTTGGATGACAATGCGATATTTTAATGATAATTAATAAAAATTAATTGCCGCTTAATGTTGTGATTCTGTCATATGTATGTACATTTTTCAATGAATTATAATTATTTAATAAAAAGTAACTAAAATAATTTTTTTTTGTTGATCTAAGTAGGAATTGACTTAAAATTTTTTAATATTACTTGTTTAACATCAAATCACACGTCAGTCTTCATTTGCTCTTTTAATTTTAACCTCGGAAAATTCTCCACGCTCAAGAACATATTTATCTGGATTTAAAATGAATGAGACTAAGTTCGGAACCAGGATTTTGAAAAAACGCATAAATGGATGATTTTTTGATATTTATTATCTGTAGTTGAATTATATATATATATATATATATATAATTGTGTTGTTGTTGTTTGAAATCCCCTTGGAGCGAAAAGGTTTACACCAAGTCCATTTGACCTTAACGTAAAAATATATAACGCCAAATCCTGCTCATCAAATAACTATCTCAGGGATATGCCCCAGCAGTTCAGAAGATAAGCAGGAGAAGCAGGAAGGAACAGGAACAGGTATTGAAAGGTGCCGGTTTAACCTCTGCACGAAGGTCAAACTATGCACGTGACTGCTTCTAAAGCGCGCTAAGGCCGTCTGAAGAGTCTCGGTTATCCTGCACAATAGACAAAGGCCAGGACTCTTAGCTGCGTGCCAGTGGTAAGCAGGAGGGTTTCGTCATGTCAGATTCATTTTAACTCTGTGGATGGAATTAATTTCAGAATGGCTTAAGACAGAGGAGCTGGGGTCTGGGAGGTCACAACCCCTTCCAGCCAGCATACTAAAGATCTCGTTCTCAAGCACACCCACATGCGACGGTATCCACTGGTGACACACTTGTTTCCTCTGACCAAGTCTAACCCCAATTTGGAAATAATACTCAGACCAGTACTGTCCATATAATCTTTGGCTAATTCTTCAAATATTGGATGGTGCTCCTGCGGTCTGTTAGGATCCAGATATAATGTCCTCATTAGAGTTGAGAGCATGATCGAGAGTCCCACTGATAGCAAAATCACTAATATCTAAAGAAGGAACAGTGGTCACAGCATTCCTGATGCTGACTTTAACATCACTCCCGGGAGTGTTACTAAATATACCACGCCGTATCCATACATACATATTTGTTTTACGAAAAATATTGCAAAAAAAATTATTTAAATGTAATTTTGGCAAAAAATGATGAATGAATGACACATTCTTTTATGAAAAATGCTTCTATAGTAATATTTTCCCTATTGAAGGTCAACTAAAATTTATGAAATACATGTTTTAGAAGAGGATTTATTCATACTTTATTTTGTCGCTGAGAAACCTTAACAAAAAATATCCATTATTATTTCAATTAACTCTGAAAATAATGTGAGTTTTTTGAAAATTTTAGTTCAACCCCTCTATAGAAGTCCCAGTTTTATATAAACTAAAATCAGTGGCGCAACAGCCCATGAGGACCAAGGCCTACTGTACCCATTTTAGTTTATGATACCTAGGGTTTTGAGATGCATGAGCAGATATTCCACCCAGGTGATCAATCTGAAGTTAAGCCCCCGGTGTTTAGTTCCCAACCAAACTTGGTACTTATATATATTTATCGACCCACTGAAGGGATGAAAGACTGAGTCGAAATTGTCCAGCTCGAGGATAGAACCCCGGACCTGTAATGTGGAAATATGAAACGCTACCACTCCTAGTTTTATGTAGGAAAAATATTAATATAGAAACATTTCCATAAAAAAATATTTTCAAATGTCATTCTTTCACCTTTTTTTACCCAATTAATAATTATAATATTCTTATAACAATTTTATATACGTAAGGGTTGCCCAAATGAAAAGTAGACAAGTTCAATAAAAAGAATGTTTTTTTGGAAATCAAAAGAAATTGCTCTAGTGGTTGTAACACCGGTTCCATTATTTTAGCAGCAGGTCTATGTCTTTACTCTAGAAAGAACATTTTAGATTCTTGGGAAAATCCTGCTCAGTTTCCTTCACTTCGTCTTTCAAATAGAAGCATAATATTCTCTTACGTAGCATTTTTGCCTAGAAGTAACAAGGGACAACCACCCCGGATTGAACAGTGGGTGTTCTAACATTTCTCAACGGATTTTTTTAAGTTGCCTTGGTTTCACGGTAGATGTGTAGATCAGTGCTTCTCAAACTTTCAATACTTGAGACCCAATATTCAATCGTAATTTTCCTCACCCCCCCCCCCTCCATATAGAAACAATGCATTGAATTCGACAGTAAGGTACACTGCTGGCCACCGTAAATGTAACACTAAGAAAGACAAGAGAAAGCACAACAAAATTTATTTTGTAGATAACATGTTGACCAAGTATCAAATGATTAAATTTATAGACTTCTGTGAAGTGTGGTTCCTGCCAGAATCAGTAGCCAGAGTAGCCACCATTGTTGGAGATCACCGCTGCCACACGCCTCGGCATTGATTCAAAGAGACTTTGGATGTGTTCTTGGAGTACAGCACACCAAGCAGTTTCGACACGTTGCCAAAGTTGATCTGGTGTGGCAGCTGGAGGAGTAATCTGGATCAATCGTTGAGCAACCATGGACCACAAATTTCTATCGGCGACAGATCCGGGGAGCGAGCCGGCCAGAGAAGCAATTCAATCTGGTGATTGACGAAGAACCTTTGGACAATGCGTGCCACCTGTGGTCACGCATTATCCTGTTGAAATATGGCTGTGGCCAAGCCCTGAAGGTAAGGAAGGACAACTGGCTCCAACACCTCAGAGATGTAGCGCTAGCTGCTTAAAGTACCGGCAATGCGTACTAGAGTAGTGCGAGAGTGATATCCATTACCGCCTCATACTATAATACCCGGTGCAGGACCAGTGTGGCGGTGCATAGCGCAGCTGTTCTGCATCCTCTCTCCACGGTGTCTCCAGACTCGAATCTGACCATCGTGGTGTTGCAGACAGATGCGTGACTCGTCAGTAAAGACAACTTCATTCCATTCTGCCGTCCATATCCTTCTTTCATCGCATCATTGGCGACGCAGACGTCTGTGGTTCTGCGTCAAGGGTAGACCAAGCAATGGACGTCTTGCGGACAGACCACTCTGCTGTAAACGGCGTCAAATGGTACGCATAGACACTGAATGATGCGTTACAGACTCAATGTGCTGTGCTATGGTTCGTGATGTGATTGAGCGATCCGTCACTGCCATGCGCACAATTTGCCTGTCCTCACGTGAAGTGGTGTACTGAGGTGGATGCGATCGACCACATCAGTCCATCGTACCCTCCTGCATCCAACGGTCACATATCCGCATTACAGTTGTTTGGTTTCGTCCAACACGACTGCCGATTTCCCTTAAAGATAATCCACAATCTCGGTAGGCCACTATCCTTCCTCTGTCGAACTCGGATACTTGATCAAAAGCTGATCGCTGTTTTCTACGAGACATAACTGATCGTTTTTTGAAAAAAAAACACAAGAAAAACACAACTGCCGAAGTTGGAATCGTCGAAATCTCCAAGCCTTAAATAGCGCCTTTGAGGTGGCACCCCAGGTGTGCGTGATGTGTGTCTGTGTTGAAATTTTAATCATTTGCATATCTCACCTCCACTAATGAATGTTATAAATTTCATGTTATTTGCGTGCTTCCTTCAGAGTGTTGCATTTACGGTGGCCAGTAGTGTATTTAGACGCTAAAGCTACAAAACGACTTTAACCTCTTAAGTGCCACCGGTGTATATAAACGTTTTGCTCAGGCAGTGCATAAAGTGTCCCGGACGCATATATACGTCTTTCCAATTTCTTTACAAAAACGATTTTTTTTCTGCTCTATGCTATCTATAAAATTATTCTGAAGGCTTTGAAATGCAATAAAATGACTTTAACAATGTTTACAAAGTATTTACTTATTTCAGAGGATTTGCTCTTATCCCCATTCCCTTTCTCCTCCTCCAATATACCACATACACGTGCATACGTGCAATACGGTGACATTGGGGAGCGAATCGCGTAACTTTTAATTGACAGTTAAGGAATTAAGTATAAACCGTACAAATTATGAAGATAATTGTTAATTATTCTCATATAATTTTATGTATGACAAGCCCGTGGGGTTACTGTAACTATAAAACTTGTTCTTAAGTTAGTATTGTTAAATTAATTATAAAATACATTGTGCAATACTGATACATTTATAAGAGTATTATATCAGTGTAAATGTTGTTTTTTACTTTTTATTGTGTCAGAGTGTATTTTGATTGTTTACTTTCAATATATATTTTTTTTTAAATAATCTTTTGTTTTCGACTTTTCAAGATGCTCGCGCCCCCTCCTAGGGTTATCACGCCCCCCTAAGGGGGCGCCCTACAGTTTGAGAAGCGCTGGTGTAGACGGACATTGTCATGGAGATCCGATTCGTTTGCTGCCTTGCAGATGTTCCTAGACGTTCGACTGAACAGTGCTAGCGATAAACTACCACTACTTGTCAATAGATTTCCGCATTTAACTCACCGTACTACCACACGTGGTTCCGATCTGGATGCATTCTTATGTGGCACGACTTTACTCTTACAATTATTTTCCTCTACCACTAACAGGCTTCATTGTTCAGCATCATCTGCGGTGTGCATTTCCTACCGAATTTCGTGTCCCTGTTTGGTGACTCTGCCATAACTATACACTCATTCTGACGCAATCACATATGTTAATTTTTCATCTGAACAACCCTTATATATTCTAATTTAAGTGACACTAAATATCAAAAAGTGGCACACTTTTTCGAAATCGCAGCTATGAACGTACCTTAAATCAGGGGCGGTCAAATTTTTTCAGGATACATGGTACTTCTGATTTTTTCGAGTTGTTGCGGTCCACCCAGTGGTGTAGGTGTGATGAATTAAAAAAAAGTCTGCAACATTTATTATACAACTTAATGATAAATACAGATCATGCACTTAAGTACATAATTACAATAAAAAACTTACAACCTTAAAATCTTGCTTAAAGCAAAACGCAAGATACAAACATGATAATATCCACAAATATAATATTAAAAATTTGTTGCATTTATTATCAAACAATTACATATGTATTAAAAATAAAGCGTTTCATCTAAAATTATTTCTTTTTGTTATAGTCAATTGAATACTTAATCTGCATACTGTCAGAAAATCTTGAATATTTTTGTATATAATTACTAACTGGTAATCTCCATGCAGTCACCCGGTCCTTCGGTCTACCACGATCGACATAATGCTCATTTCTCCCTTAAATCTTCTAATTTCACAAGACAGGTCCTGAATTTTTATTTTTATTTTTCTTCTATTAATATTATAATTATGTTTAAAAAACAGATTTATAGAGTTCTTTTTCTTAACTATAAAGCTCTTTCTTCACTTCTTTATTTTCAATATATTAACTAACGCATTCATCTTTAATAATTAATTTTCCCATTGTATCCAATGATTTGACATTTATTAACAAGTAATATAAAAAAAAAATTAAGTATATTCCTACTTAGATCAACAACAACAAAATTTATTTTAGTTTCTTTTTATTAAATATTTAAAATGTATATAAATATATATATACATATGGCAACATCACAACATTCAGTAGCAATTAATTTTTATTAATTATCTTTAAAGTATTCTATTGCCATCCAAAACAATCGTGTATATAAAATTTCAGTTCAACTGAATGATTTGAAACATTAGAAAAAAAAATCTTCTAAAATTTTGATTCAAGTCGCTAAAAATGAAGCCAAAGTGGCTGTATCTGTAATTTTTAAATAATTAATTTCAGGTAATAAATTTTAAATAATTATAATTAAATTATCGTATTGTCACCCAATACAATATATAGAAAATTTCAGCTCAAATCAACGCTTTAAAATGTGTCAAAACTTGAAAAGGTTTTTTTTTCCTCATAAGTCGCCAAAATAGTCACTAAATCACCATAACTGAATCCAACGTGGCTGTATTTGTAATTCTTTGAATAATTAGTTTTAACCAATTAATTTTTATTAATTATAATAAAATTACTGTACTGTCATCCAAAATAATCGTGTGTATAAAATGTCAGCTCAATTAAGTGTTTTAAAATGCATTTTTATTAACGATTGAAAATTTGAACAAGATAAATATAGAGAGAGTGAGAACTAATAGAGAGAGTAGGAATTGAAAAAAAAGGATGTTTTTATAACAATGTTGATCTTTCGTGCTTTTAAAAAAGAACGCTAGCACTCTACCGTATGCTTTCTATTTCCATTTTAATGGAATGTTTTCACATAAACAATCAAAAATGCAAAAAAGTACTTTTTAAAAAAGTTTTATTCTTTCGAAAATTTTAGTTGAATGTTTTGATCGGCATCAAGCAATCTTGGCTTTTCCGAGGGACATTCATCTTCATGCAAGTCAATGATTTTAGAAACGCCGTATGTCTGAAATTTAAAATAAAAAATATATGACGGAAAGAAGCCTCACACACACAAAATGCATCTTTTGGAAAATTCTTCAAGAATAATGAAGTGAGTGAAGCGTAATACACAAGCATGTGTTTTGAATAAAAAAAACTGTTCGAATAAATATTCACTACCTTAGAATATGAGAAAAAACTTTTTTTTTTAGCAGTAGCATTTGACATAAGTCGCCTAAATAGAAACACTCTGCTGAAATATACAGTGAAATACACAATAACGTAAGAATAAAAAAGAAACTATGCAAAAAAAGAATATTAAAGTAAAAGTCAAATTCGTCGCAAAGTCAGCTTCGCACACAGCAAATTTAAATTCGACCAACAACAAAAAATAACAGTTTAAAAAAACTAAAAAACACCCTTTTACAGTTAATCGAACAAAGATGTAACTTAATCTTTTAGTCACCAAATCTGGAAATGGGATCTTGAATTAGTCGCCAGATGCAGGGTGGGATCTGAAAATGGGAAATCGTTAATCCTGATGCTGCTGATCACGACAATGGAACAAAATTATTAAATTATTGTATTGTCATCGGTCCTGGACAAGTGAGCAAAGTTTAGAATTAATCTGACCTTTTAAAGTGGGTAAAAATTGATTTCAAAGATTCCGGTACATACAAGTGAAGCGTTAAAAATAAATTATAGCTTAAAAAAAAACTAAAAAAACACGCTTTTATAGTGAATTGAACTAAAAAGTAAAAAAAAATAATTCTCAATTTAAAAACAAAATGATTAAAGAGAAAATTAATAACATTGGGGTAAAAACGTGGGGTGCTCTATATCAATTGTTTTAATTCCTTACTACTTCTATTCCGAAATACGGAGTTAGTGTAAAAATATTGTACAAAGCATCCCACGCTTTTACCACAACGGCATTAATTTTCTTGTTAATCATTTTATTCCTATATTAAAAATGTTTTTCTTTTACTTTTTAATTCGATTTACTATAAAAACGTGTTTTTTTAAGTTTTTTAAACTTTCTTTATTCATTGTTGAATTTATCCTTGAATTTCATATTTGAAGCCGGGGAATTACGTGGCTGCTAGAATTAGTTTTGCTCTTCAATCGATAGATGTGGCCGCGGTAGCCAAGTGGTCTAGGCGTCGGATCGTGGCTAGCGTGTCATGAGTTCGATCCCAGTACCACTGAAGACCCGCCGTGTATTGGTGTGATGCACGTAAAATCTGTTATAATAATTATTTTCATTATATACTATTATTTTATAATTCAATATTCCGCTTATAGTAGCTTTTTTTATGCTTCGGAAAATGACTTTTATTTTGGAACCGATTTTGAGCTATTTCTTTTTTGGTGGTTTGAAGCAAACTTCTATTATAGTTTTAACTTAATCGCTTTGTGTTCTTAAAATATAATTAGTCATTGAGGTTTCATATTTAATCAGGGTTCACGATTTCCTAATGGTTATGGTCACGAACTCGTGGCGTAGCGGGTTCGAGAACTGGCACCCCTGAAGACCCCCGACCCCTGAAGACCACATTAACTATGTCGAGACTCAAACGTCCTCCCGTTTGTGTGGTGTGGAGGTCTGAAGAGGGGGTGCCAGCTCAAGGTGTCGTCCCCGCCACTTGACCACGGTTCAAAATTACGCGGATCGTCCCCAAAAAGCCCTCGTGTAGCTGAACAGTGGGACGTTAATATTCACTCACTCACTCACTCAATGGATATTATTATTAACGGGTCTGAAGGGTGTGACGGATCTTACACGACCTTCAACTAACAACTCCTTTTGTGTATTTTTTTGGCCAGCAATTTTAACCAATCTTCTCCTAAAAGTAGAAAACGTGATATGCAAATTACGTTTAATGTATATATTCCTTCTTCGCGAGTTTGAGAGTTAGTGAATTGTGAGTAGATGATAAGTGAAGTGAATAATGAATATTTAGCGAATTGGCAGTGAAGTGTATACGTAAGCAGGAGAAAGTAAGGAAGCCAGAAGTTTAAATAACAAGAAAGTGATAAGTGTAGCTAACCAAGAAGTGTTAAAGTCAACTTGGAATAAATAGAAGATTGCATAAGTACAGGTACTCTGTTACCTTAAATTAAGTGATGTTTAGTATGTTAAAATAATAGTGTGGTCATTAAATACGTAAGCTCTGTGTAAAGAAATCTTAAAGGAAGAGTGACAGTATGGAACATATTCTCCCTAAACGCGAATCTCGTCTCCCTCTCTCGCTTGCTCGCTCTATTGCTGAATTGAATTATCTTATTTATAGTGTTATTTGTGTTTGAGTTGCTTATAGCTATGCATAAAATAATTAGAATCCATCATTTCGTATGATCCTTTAGTTCTTTCCACACCTTTAGCTGGGTCACGGGGTAGAAGGGGTTTAAACTCGTTTTATGGGTAACGGGTACTTTTACGGGGCCTTGGATGAGTTCCGTATAGTTATATTTTAAAGATTCCATCTCTATAGATACAAGTCAAACTAATAAAAGTATGTTGAGAAGAAACAAGCAATTTTATAATTTAAAAAATTTAATGTACCATGTTTTTATACAAATTCCCATGCATTGTCATCCACTTCTGAGCTATGAACCAAATTTCAATTCTCTAATTCATTGGGAAGTTAGTTTAAAATTAATTACAAAATTCCACCCGGACAGACATGCAAGAAAGCGAGTTAATAAAAACATAGTAATATTAAGTGTCAATCATTTTATCACTTTTTAAACGTATTGCTATAGTGTTAATTCGTATCATCACTTCTAAATCTATTGCTCTATAAAAAGAAAAAATATTTAGCAGTTAGAACATAATTTTTTTTTTCATATGCACGACTATTTTTTTTATTTCCATTTTCAAAAAATCTAGACGAATTCAGACAACTAGAAATTGTTGACGAACCCACCCCTTTCTCACGTAAAGAACACTTTTTTGGTTTGTTTTATTTGTTTTAACTACAAGTGCATTGGCTTTTAGGGTTTCACCTTAATCTTTTAGTCACTAAATCTGGAATTAGTCGCCAAATCTGGAAGTGGTATACGGAATTAGTCACCAAATCTGAAAAAGGTATATGCATTAAGTCACCAAATATGGTATATGGAATTTGTCTCCAAATGAGAAAATCGTTATTCCTGTTGATCCTGATCAGGAAAATGGAACAAAATTATGAAATTATTGTATTATCATCGGTCCTTGACAAGTGTTCAAAGTTTCGAATTAATTTGACCTTTTAAATTGTGTAAAAATCGACTTAAAAGATTCCGTGACATACAAGTGAAACTTATAAAAGCGTGTTAATAAGAACAGAGAATCAAACTATCTATATATGTAAAGGAATTAAGCAACTCACTCAATCATCCTCTCCTGAACTATGTAGACCTACAGACTTGAAATTTGGAAGGCCCGTTTCTTTCACTGAGTGGAGCTGAAAGGTTTTTACGTAAATCGAACCCTAATGGGCATAAGGACGTTATAGATAAATATTAACATTTTTGAACTATGAGACCTATGTATTTGAAATTTTATATCCCAGTTCCTTCCAAAGAGCAGAGTTACTATAAGAACGGGTTTTTAGGAATTCGAGCCCCATGGATTGTTGTGAGGGCTTAAAAGGACTCAATACCCCCAAAATGACCGAATTGTCGTTTTTTTTTCTAATTTCATGAAATCTTATTTTTTGCATTATTATCTTTCAATTAATATATTATTTTTGTACGTCGGAAAGTTAGATGCTGGATAAAACTTCACTTGAAAAATGCAAATTAACAAATTAAGCAATTCGACCACGCTCTTTTTTTTTAGAAAAAAAAAGCTAAAAAAAAAGGGCTGTGATAAAAAAAAGCATTATAATAATGTAATTCTTTTTCATTGTGAATTATGTGCATGTAAAATTTTTGAATTAAAGGCATTTTATACATTAATTTCATATTATTCAGTTCTTATTCCTCATACGTTTTTTATACAAATATAATACTTCAACATTATGTGAAGAACAAAAACCTAAAATTTCTATCATGTCAAAAAAAAAAAAATATTAACGTGTTTTTTTTTTTTTTTAATATTCTTGTGCAATCCATATTTTCTAAAAATTGCTCATTTATAAAAATGTATGGGTTGAAAAATACGAAATTGCAATTATTTTAATGAAAAATATATAAGTAATGTCTTAAAGTGGTACTTTAAGTTTATTCAAGATTATTATAGTTTTTTTTAAAATTATAAATTTTAAAGTGGGTTTTTTCAGTTTGTGTTTTTTTTATATATTAGTGCATTCAAAATGCTACTCCTTCTAATTAATCCATTGATTCTAATGCATTTCTAATTGATTCCACTGATTAATTTTTTTTTAAAAAAGTAAAATGTAGGAAAAATGGGCTTTTTTGTTGAATTTTAGCATGCATATCAACATTTGTTTTCCCTCCACAAAACTAATTAAGTTATTGTAAAATCGATCCCTAAAATATTCAGAACATCTTTAAAAATATTACAAAAAAGGTTCAGGTCAAAAAATTAATAATTACAAAAAGGAGTAGGATTTTAAAACTTGCCAAATTTTCTCCAAAAATGTTTAATTTTTAAAATTGTGTGAATAATATGTCTCTTATCATTTTCTTGAATAGAAACAGTATATGAAATGATTTAATATAATTTTTAAATACATAAATAAAAAAATGTTCAAATGGTACTGAGAGGTGTTATGGATAAAAACTCATATATTTCGACCTACAGACTTGAAATTTGGTAGGATTGCTTCCTTTGTGTGTTGAATATAGATCTGCTGTAAGATGAATTTTACGAAAATCGATTACTATGGGGGGGGGAGAACGAGGAGTTACTGGGGCATGTTGATAAGAAAATTCCCGCTTTCGAACTACTAAATCTACAGTAATGAAATTTCCTTTGCATGTTTCTTTTATTGAACTTAAATTCGCTTTGAACTGGTCTTAGTAAATGACTCTCAAAGGTCGTTACAAGAGCTTATTTGATATAAAAAAAAATTCCGTTTTCGAACTATCAGACCTAGATTTAAAATATAGCAAGCAAATTTCTTTTATTTAGAGATCCCCCTAAAAATTGGTTTTGCTGAAATTCACTCGGAAGGGGCTTACGAGAGCGTAAAAGATAATTCTACTTATATTTAAAAATTATTATTTAGAAGTTCTGTGTCTTTTTTAAATCTAGAGGTGAGAGTGTAACGGATACTATTCGGTTTCTTCTACTAATCATCTTAGGAGATCTATTTCTTAACTGCGATTTTAGTTTAAAAACCATTTTCTGTAGCGATGACTTTGTGAGGGATCTTTTTGCGTCCTTACACTAACCCTTTTGGGAAATCTTTGGGGCTATTAAAAATTATCAACCTTCTCCTAAGAAGAAGACGTGATATACCAATTAAGTTTATTATATATAGTTCAGGTTCGCTTACAGGATATATAAATAGTACAAAGTTGTTGAGTGAGTAAGAAAGTGAGATGGTTAGAAAGCTAGTTAACTAAAGGTGACAAGTGAGATGCGAAGAGAAGAATATCGAAAAATAGGTTAGAAAGTCCGTGGGAGAGATTAAAGAGAGAAAAGGAAGGAGATATTTGAAGGATTAAGCCTTAATTAATAAGAAGACTGCCTACAGTTAAGGTATAGTCACCTTCATGTTACGTTTGATATTTAAAGTATTAAAGTGGTTAAGAGGCCAGTAGTTACATAACTACCGTGTAAATTAATATTGATGTAGTAGATCGATAGTTTTAAAGTGGTTGATTTATTAGATGCATTCTCCCAAAACGCGACTCTCGTCCTCTTCTTCTGTTGACTGATTGGAACATCCTATTTATTGTGTTTCATTGAATTGTGCTTGAGTTAATTTAAACGTTGAATAAATAATTTGAAATTATCATGTCGAATCATCCTTCACTTCTTTCTACACCTTTAGCTGGGTCTCAGGGTAGACGGGAAGAGGGGTTATTACAACTTAGTTTTATGCAAATGTAACTATCATTTAAGCTCTTTCATTGTGTATGTGATTTTAATGGTTAATCATTCATCGTTAAGTGTGAAATCCAAAAATTAGAAAAGGTGAACAGCGATTAATTAAGGTCGCATGTCCTGAGATTAATAGTCGTCATAGAATCCACCTGGAATTGTGGAAGTTAACAACCTGGGAGCTGACCGAGCTATCGGGATTTTAGAAAGATCATGACAAGGTGCTCCCACTAAAGATAAGTGAATTTCCATACTGTAAGGTTCGCCTGACTTCAAAACCTATATAGGTGGCGCTGCCATCTGAGTCTAAAGAAGAGTACTTGGAGAGGAAGAGAGAGGCGCGAACGATTGCTAGGATGGAAACAAAGTATGGAAACTAAAGTTAATGTATAGTCTTAGTTGTTTTCAAATGTTATGTTAATTTTGTATGATGTGTGGCTGTATAATGAACAATAAAAAATTGACCACTAAAAATGACTTTATTTGCTTGGTAAAGTAATGAGATCTTATTTGATAACAAAGAACCTACAACGAGAATAGTATTAATTCACTAGTATATCCAATTAAGGCTTTGGATTTCAGATTTCTCCCAGAGTTATAAAATTATTTATTTCATAAAGAACTAAAGATTGGATAAAAGCAGCTATTTTTAAGATCATGTCTGCTTCTTCCCCGAACCCTCTTACACCCGTGACCTTCGAGCCGCTACAAGGGTTATGCGAGTATTTTTCAATACAATGGCGTTCCTAATGCTAAAACTTAGATATCAATAATTTATATGTATAAACAATATAAATTCATACATAATGAAATACACAGGGAAGTGGACGGGTTACAGCTAGTAATAGATATCAGAATGGATTCTGTTGTTTCTAAAATCAATTTCATGCCCTGTGATTATTTACCTAACATTTGTTGACAATAAATTTCCTTGCTAAACAAAACAAAATTAAAACAGAAGCTAGATTTGAAACATAAGGATGATCACTTCAAACGTTCGTAAGCGAAACAACATTAGAAGTTAGACAAACTGCATCCTCAAAAGACGAGTCTAATGTAAGATTGGTCTTAATAACGTACACCAGAGCTTCTCAGACTTTCAATATTTGCGACCCAATATTCGTAATTTTCATCGTACCCCCTCCTCCATATTATAACAGCTGTATTGAATTCAATTATACTATACTTTGATGCTGAAGCTAGAATACGACTTAAACCTTTTAAATGCCACCGGCGTATATAAACGTCTCTCTCTGCGAAAGCGTTATTTTCCATGGACGTATATATACGTTTGTCCAAAGTATGATCTTTTCTGTGCACTGCTATCCACATAAAACTATTCTGAAGTCTTTCGAATACAGTAAAAGGACCTTAATTGTGTTTGCGAAAAATGTACTTATTTCAGAAGATTTTCTTATTTATTCCTTCTTCAAACTCCCCAACCCCCCCGATACATCACATATGCACGCCTAATCAGTGCTTCTCAAACTTTCAATATTTGCGATCCAATATTCAATCATAATTTTCTTCACACCCCTCCTCCATGCAATAATAATATATTGAACTCAATAATACTATAATGTGACGCTTAACATACCATAAGACTATAACCACTTAAGTGCCGCTGGCGTATATAAACGTCTCGC
This sequence comes from Trichonephila clavata, assembly GCA_019973975.1. Classification (NCBI taxonomy): domain Eukaryota; kingdom Metazoa; phylum Arthropoda; class Arachnida; order Araneae; family Nephilidae; genus Trichonephila; species Trichonephila clavata. The sequence goes on from BMAO01004911.1 coordinate 29,394, forward strand.
TCAGCTAAAGTGTCATTTCCCAGGTACGTATATATACGTCTGTCCGATGCATGATCTTTTCTGGGCACTGCTATCCATAAAATTATTCTGAAGGCTATGGAATGCAACAAAAGGACATTGACAGTGTGTTCGATGGCATTGGGAGCGAATTGCATAACTTTTAAAAGGCAGTTAAGGGATTAATTATAAACCGAACAAATGATCAAGATAAGTGTTAATTTTTATATATAATTTTATGTATGAAAGACCATGGTGTCACTGCCGTGCCGATTTTAGCTCATTTCGGACACTGGGCGAAGATCTACAGGCTCTCTTGATATTCAAGAATCGAAATTTATAACCAAAAAAATGTGGTTAGTTCCAGCTTAACCTGGCCCTTCTAGGCACCTCCGGACCCCAGGCCCCTGGGCGCCGGCCCAATCGCTCAATGGATAAACCGGCACTACATAACTGGGAATTATTAAATTTGTTCTTAAGGGAGCATAGTACCTTTGACCCTTCTGAAAACTGAATTTTCAAACATATTTTAGAAATTAATATAGATTGTTAAGAACATTTTAAAGTAAACCTCGTTGAAATCTGACAGTAATTACGCTCTCAGCACTAAAAATGTAAGTGTCAAAAAAATACTTGACCCTTAGGTTAATATAAAGAAACAAATGTTCGTTAGGTTCTGTTTGGAATTTTTTGATTTGCTATTTGTTTCATCAGTATCTCGCACTTAGAAGCAACATGAGGTATTTTGACGACTCACCTAGAACTTTTAAATCCCAGTCAAGTGATGAGGTTGACAACTGATTTTTACAGCTTTGAATTACTGACCAACAATATCAACATCTTACAAAACAACAACTGATATTGGTCTAAAATGAAACATCAGTTTATAATTAAAGTCGTATTGTAGCTTTACGTCAAAGTACACTCATGTCCATAAATTAAGGATACTGAAATTCAGGCAAAGAAAGAGACAGAAGCAAAACAAATCTGACTTATTTGTAAATATTTACTAAACAGAAGGTAAAGAGCAAAAAAGATGCTATATGTTTGACATTTTTTTAAAATTTTCGATTTTTACTCCTTGGAGCAAATTTCAAAAAAGAACCTATTTACAAAAAACAGTATAACATGGTTAGTATGATGGTTAATACGGAGTATGTCTCCCGGACGATGCAATACAGGCCTTAAAACGCCTACGCATGCTGAGTATCATATTATCAATCTGATTTTGGGGAATATTACACCACTCGTCAGGCAATGCCCTCCGAAGTTCCTGTAGACAGGTGGGAAGGGGTTGATGGGCTGCAATTCGTCAGCCAAGCATATCCCACACATGCTCTATTGGATTCAAGTCCGGTGAGTATGCTGGCCAATCCAACCGGGTGATATTCTCCGATTGAAGGCATTCGTCTACAATGTTTGCACCGTGAGGACGGGCGTTGACATCCATAAACAGAAATTCAGCACCCATGGCACCCCGAAACAAACGTACATGTTGTTCCAGAATGACATCCCGATAGATGTGGCCTGTCATCGTTACACTTTGAACATGCAGGTCAGTTCTGGAACCAAGAATAGTTCCTCCCCAAACGAGCCATCCTGCACCACCTAACGGAGTCGTTCAATGGTGTTCTCTTGGTGGTAATGGGTACCTGGCGCTCTCCATATGCAAGTCCGGTAAAAATCAGACTCTAAACTAAACATGGACTCGCCGGAAAGCATCACACAAGACCACTGTTGCGGTGTCTAGTGACATTGAGTTGCGGTAAGGGGAACACATCTGACAGGCCTACGAGCATATAGACCAATGTGCCCTAAGCGTCTGTACACGGTCTGCCTTGAAACTGTCGTACCGGTAGCTGAAGAGAGAGTTGACGAGATAGGTCTGATGCTGTGCTCGTTGTTTCTTTTGGCAGTAACTGCCAAATACCGGTCCTCATTCGGCGTTGTAACTCGGGGCGACCTGTGCTGTAACATCTACTCACATTACCATAATTTTGGAATCGTTGCCAAAGCTGGAGATGACACTCTGGGCGATTCCAATTCCTCGGATACTTCCCGCTGGGTACGTCACTTCCAGTCGTCCGATAATTCTACCACGTAAAAATCATCCAAATGCTTCCTTTGTACCATAACTATGTGGTTATTGCACTGAAAGGCTTTTAAGCACTTGTGAACAATTTTACTTCTTGCCACTATTCGTTATATACCCCTCTCTTACACTCTCGTCATTGTGACGTACTATCCGCGCCATCTGGTGGTTTCCTGTAATTTGCATATTCTTCTTCAAGATGATAATTCTACAGGTGAAATTTTTATTTTAGAGTTCAATTTCTGTGTGATTCTGAATTATCCTTAATTTATGGACATGAGTGTATATCAGTGTTGATGGGGATTTTATTTTTTGGTACGTCAGAATGAATTTTGATTACTTTCAGTAAATTAGGAATTTTTTCTAGGTTTTTTAATATGCTCGTATCCCCTTCGGAGAGTTATGACGCCCACCAAGAGGGCGCACGCTTAAAGTTTGAGAAACCCTGATGTAAACTATATTCAGAGTTTTGTATTTAAATTAGGCTGGAATATATATATATATATATATATATATATATACATAAATCTTTGTTTAAGTAAACACAGTTTATCACGCATTTCAAACATTAGTTTATATGGATTAGGGCATTGTGGTAATAAATTTGTAGTTTCAACAGTGCATAAAATGCATTAAAAATGTTTACTATAAACTGTAAAATAGGTGCAGTCAAACCTTTTATACCTACAGCCCACTTTTGTAACTACTGACATTAGTAAAATTTTCTACCCGCCCACCAGTTGCAAGGTAATGGTAATTTATAAAGTAGGGAAATAAATTTATGAAATATGTAAAGCAGAGTTGTAGGTAGGTTAATTATACATAATCGTCATTTACTTACCAAATACTCTTCGCTAAATTTTGGTAGAATAAATTTTTTTTAAGCAACATATACTGTAGTTCCTTCCTCAGTGGCTCGAAAGCACGGGGTGGGACTTTAGAAGATATAGTACCCTAAAAATCATTAAACTGTCGAAAAATATTTTATTAGCTTATTTGATACCCCGAATCTTTATAAAGATGCCTGCAAAATTTCAAAGCTTTACCTGCATTTTTCATTGAGTAATGGAGTAATGTTTGTTGCTAAACAGCAACTAGCATGCCTACATTTCAGATTATCTGCTAGAAAAGAGCCTGATAAATAATAAATTATTTATTTTTCTAATACGCATCAATGAGATTGACATTATATATGCAGTAATAAATCATTTTAAGAAAGAATTGTGCAATTCATGCAAATATTCTAGTTTGCGAATTATTTACTGAAGATCAAATGGATTTGGTCAAGATTTGAAAGTTGTGCACGCTTTTTATGATATTATTATGAATGAAATTAAAACTTCAAAACGGATTCTCCCAAAGCACAAATACTAAATCTCATTTTGATAACTCAGATAATTAAAAATCTAACTCGCAAGAATAGAAAAACTCTCCCATTTTTATGTATTTGTTTTTGGTGATATATATGTATCCCATGTGTGCGAGATTCAACACTTTTATTATTAAAATATTTTAAGATATTTATTTAAACAAATGCACATATACAGTTCTTAGATTTTGATGTATTTTACCTATAAATTGTTATTTGATTTTGCTTTTATTCGTGCACAATATTTAACATGCGAAGGCTTTTAAAATCATGGAAATAAAAAATAAAGCCATAAACATCTTTTGTGCATGTTGTGCATTAGCTCTGAGCATGGAATTAGCTCTGAAGTGTGTGTATTTATTTTTTTATAATTATTAAGATAAAGTGTTATGAAATATTGATGTTTCATTCGTTTTTTTCTATATATTCATTATGGCAGTATACTGATTAATTGTTCTACATTTGTGCAATTTTTTATGGTAAGTAGTTTTAAATAAGCTAATTAACATTTCATAAAAGTTTCAGACAATTCGATGAATATTATATCGTGCTATTCATGGAAGGAAAACTTCAAACTCATATTTCTCTATGTTGAATTTTTGTACATATATTGTTATTCAAAACCCTAAGGCTTTTTTGATAATTGAAGTATGGGTTTGAAATTTTTTATGCATGTTCTGAAATGTATGTTTTGTAAAACTGTGCATGTAATTAGCTCTAACATGTTTAGCACGTTTTCTAAAAAATTTCAAAATCAAAATTAATGTTTTTTTGGGAATTTTTAAAAGTTTAACTATAAAAAAATTAATAAAAAATTAAAGAGCAGTAGCAGAAAAAACCACATGTGCACAGTTTTATGTAGTATATTATAAGGTACTTGGAAAAAAAATTTTGAAAGAAAAGAGACATATTTAAAACAGCCTTAGGGATTTAAAAAATGCTTAAAAAAGCTACAAAAATTAAAATTTTACAAACATTTTGCAACAAATTAAAAAAATTTGTATGGAATTATTATTAAATATTAACCTTTATAAAATACAATTAAAACCAAATATCAAATATTGAAAATAAAAAAAATTGGGAAGATGGTACCATATCGCCTTGGACAGATTTCTGCCTGCTAGTGCTTTCGAAGTTTCAGTTCCCAAAACTGGATCTTTTTCTAGGCCTTCAATCCATCTTAGATTTCGCTTGCTTTTTCTCCGTGAGCTAATTGGTTGGGCATTGAAGACTTTTTTAGTGGTGTGGTCTTCGTCTATTCTGACAAAGTGAGCTGCCTATTTATTTAGTTATATTTTGATGAAGTTATAAAGATGTCGGATTCTTTATATGAGTGATAGAGCTCGAAATTTGATCTTCATCCCTCGTTCCATTTTCCGGAATTCCTCCAAAAATAAATATTAAAATCTTCCTTTCGCAGATACGTATCATGTTCTCATCTGTTAGAGATATGGACCAAGTTTCACATGTATAAGTTAATATTGATCTTAAAAGACTTTTATAAGATAGAGCCTTTTTTTTTTCTTTAGGTTAAATTCGACTTCATATATTTTCGTATTCCATTGCAACATCTGTTAGATACTGTAGTTGAATCAATCTCTTTAATTGAGCAAAGAAAGTCAACCCATCCTGAACGCTTCATACCATTAATCCCATCGATAATGCCCATCATTGGCACTATCCGCAGTGGTATCGGTGTTAAACGACAAGTCACAATTCTGTTTGAGGCAGAGCTATAATTTAAAAACCATTATATTACAGATGGATTGATTTGATTATAGTTAATGGAATAAAGTTCGCAGCCAGACAAACAAACGTGTACAGCAACCTTTTACCTGGGACGTGCCAGACCAATCAACCAACATGATTCAGAGTGCCATGCTTTTTGACATTTTTTAAACAATTCGATTCCCGTAATAATGCATGCAGAATTAAGGAATAGAGGTCAATAATTTCGATATTTACAGTTTTATTATACATTAATTTTGCATCATTCAAAGATATTTTTTAACATAAAATATTAATATTTATTCAACAAAAGTAAACAACTACAATTGTACATATACTATAGATTTTTAAACATATTTATTAAAATAAGAAATAGACAACGTAAAATATAAGTATTTCCCTTCATTACAATTAAATAAATTGATAAATAAAAAATTTCGTGAGAATCTAGAGTCTGCACCGCTTTACTTTCATATCGCCAAATCAGGGGTATGACGTGTGACTTTCAATTTGAGATCCTTCTGAGCATTCAGTTGTTGAACAATTTTCTTGTGGACTTGAAATATTTTTCATATGAGGAAAGTTTTTTTTACTTAGATATGTGGAACCAAAAGCGAAAAAAAGCGCGCGTATATGCAATTTTCTCTCTTCAAACAATGAAATCTCTCCAGCAATGACACTCCATAATTTACAATATGGATGTATATTTATGCCTAAAGTTATCTCTCTTTCAGATTAATTGGCAATTCCTTAAATGTCTATAATTCTGTAGATATTTGTCAAATATCAACTTCCGTCCACTAAAAAATTGACAAATTTATAGAGCAATGTAGAATGCCACTGATAATTGGAACATGTGCCACATGTGGCACGCGTACCATAGGTTGCTAACCCCTGCTGTAGGGGAACAGAGACAACTCGGGATTAGATAGAAAAGCAGGGTTGCAAATGCTGTAGTTGTTAGCTATGGTGCAAAAAAGCAGAGAAAAAGAAAAGAACCAGCAACACATTAATGGGGCAGAAAACATTTTATTTTTAAAAGTTGTACGGAAACATCCGTTTGAAAGTGCACGGGGCCTCATAAAATGTTTGATGCAGTACGAGACATGTTGAAGACCTCATCACTCGAATATCCGTAGCTGCCGAGATGATACGTGACATGCCAAGAATTTTCCAAAATGTAAAAAATTCCATGCAGTAACGCTGTCAGTCTTGCTAGATGACTTCTGATCGCAATTTCGAGCACCTTTTGTAGTGGAGCCTTTCAATAAAATATTTTCTATTGCATTAATGTGTTGATGTTTCTGTTCTTTTCCTCTACTTCTTGGCAGCACAGCTCCTTACTACGGCATTTGCAATTCTGCATTCCTATGTGATTCCAAGTCGTCTTTGTACTCCTATACGCCCAGAGACATATTAAGGCATGGGCCAACTGGGCCCGGGCCCAGAACCTCTCCCTCGGTGGGGGCCTCGTTTCGTTCTCAATTTGTCTTAATAAGATCTTGATTCGGATAATTTTAATGGTCAAATATCCCGTATCCAATGGTCCCGTACACATTCTGCAAAAGACAGGGAATTTCAAACTGCATGTCAACCGGCAAAGTGGCAAGACTGTATTATTATGTAATGATGATTGTCCATGTGCAGGCCTAGGTCTGATATCATAAACAATCATTCAACTCATTTAGTCGAAATGGGGCCATCGGTCGAACCAATTTGTACTTAGGTTTTTGAGATTGTTATTTGTTTCAAATTAACTTTTTAACAAGAGTTTTTGACAATACATCAGGAATGTAGCTACCTCCGTATCAATGATACTGAGCCCCATAATGTGTCAACAAACAATCGTAAAACTTTAAGGGACCCTAAGGAAAAGCCTGAATAGAATTTTGGTGCAGGGCCGACTAAGATCTAGTTACGCCAGTGCAATACATGCTGTATAGTGTCTATTTTTTAAAGATTTCAGTTAGGGTCTACTTTTGCATAGGGGCCCAGGGCCTCAAAAATATGCTCTGCGACCAGGGCCAAAAAGAGTCGTAAGAAGTCCCTGCTGCAAGTTTGGCTGTCTGGTATAGCGAACCACCCTGTAGATAGGAGATTACAAACTGATGCCCTATTTTTCATGTATTTTATATAAAAAGGTATCTTCCAACAGGATTATATACACTGCCGGCCACCGTAAAAGCAACACCCTGAAGCAAGCACTCAAATAACATGAAATTTACAACATGCATTAGCGGAGGTGAGATATGCAAATGATTAGAATTTCAGCGCAGACACACATCACGCACGCCTGTGGCGCCACCTCAAAGCGCTATTTAAGGCTTGGAGATTTCGACGATTTCAAGTTCGGCAATTGCGTTTTTCTTGTGGGTTTTTTTCAAAAAAACGATCAGTTATGTCTCACAGAAAACAGTGATCAGCTTTTGATCAAGTATCCGAGTTCGACAGAGGAAGGATAGTGGCCTACCAAGATTGTGGATTATCTTTCAGGGAAATCGGTAGTCGTGTTGGACGAAACTAAACAACTGTAATGCGGATATGTGACCGTTGGATGCAGGAGGGTACGACGGACCGACGTGGTCGATCGCATCCACCTCAGTGTACGACTTCACGTGAGGACAGGCAAATTGTGCGCATGGCAGTGACGGATCGCTCAACATCATCACGAACCATAACACAACACATTGAGTCTGTAACGCATCATTCAGTGTCTGCGCGTACCATTCGACGCCGTTTACAGCAGAGTGGTCTGTCCGCAAGACGTCCATTGCTTGGTCTACCCTTCACGCAGAACCACAGACGTCTCCACCACCAATGGTGCGATGAAAGAATGATGTGGACGGCTGAGTGGAATTAAGTTGTCTTTACTGACGAGTCACGCATCTGTCTGCAGCACCACGATGGTCGGATTCGAGTCTGGTGACACCGTGGAGAAAATGTGCTGAACAGCTGCGTTATGCACCGCCACACTGGTCCTGCACCGGGTATTATGGTACGGAGTGGTATTGGATATCACTCTCGTACTCCTCTAGTACGCATTGCCGGTACTTTAAACAGTCAGCGCTACATCTCAGAGGTGTTGGAGCCAGTTGTCTTTCCTTACCTTACCAGTTGTCCTTCCTGTAGAAATATGCCACAGCCATATTTCAACAGGATAATGCGTGACCTCACGTTGCACGCACTGTCCAAAGGTTCTTCGTCAATCACCAGATTGAATTGCTTCCCTGGCCGGCCCGCTCTCCGAAACTTTCGCCTATAGAAAACATGTGGTCCATGGTTGCTCAACGATTGACCCAGATTACACCCCCAGCTGCGCCACCAGATCAACTTTGGCAACGTGTGGAAGCTGCTTTGTCTGCTGTACCCCAAGAACACATCCAAAGTCTCTTTGAATCCATGCCGAGGCGTGTGGCAGCGGTAATCTCCAACAATGGTGGCTACTCTGGCTACTGATTCTGGCAAGAACCACACTTCACAGAAGTCTATAAAGTTAATCATTTTATTCTTGGTCAACATGTTATCTACAAAATAAATTTTGTTGTGCTATCTCTTGTCTTTCTTGTTGTTGCATTTATGTTGGCCAGCCGTGTACATTTTCATACTGAGGCAGGTTATATTTTTCAAAGCATCATAATTACCGAAAAGCCTACTTCTTAATTCTTCCCAAAATCAAGGCAATTGCTGCTTTTAAACTAATAAATGAATGCAAAATATCTTGAATTTTCAGTGGCTTGGTTATGCAATCTTAAACCAAATAATAAATAAGTGACAAAGAAATTATTGTGTATATAACATTTACGTTTAAAAAATTTCTGATGTATAATTAAAAAAGAGGGTTTCTCTAGCTACCATTTAAAAAGCATCTACATTACACTTGTACTGGAAAATTGTTATTTAAAGGTCAAAATATACAGAACATTATTAAAGTCATTAAAATTGTTTTAATATTATTTTTAAGAATTCGACATCAAAGGAAATGAAGCATTTCCAATGAAATAATCTATTTTATACAAAAAGAGTTTTACAAACAGAATAATATATATCACGTTCACACATTTACTGCAAAGATAAAGGTTTGCATGAAATTAACTACGTCTCTTTAATATCGCATACTTATTAAAATTAACAATAAACTGTGACAGCTAGAAAAGACCGATTTTTTTTTATATTTTTCATCAAGTAAATGCTTTTAACAAAATTTCCGATTTCATCTAATATACTGAAAATAATTAGGACTATGAAGAATTCGCAGGAACTGTTATCTTTTCATATCGATGGAGTAGCAAAATATTAAATTTGTAAGAACACGTAATCCCCTTTTAAATATTTCTATTCAAAAATGAAAATAGTTAATGTGTTCGTATATCTAACAATTTTTGTTATAATTATTAATAATATTCTTTGTGTTGTTGGAAATAATACTAAGGCTGCTTTTCTCGAACTGCGAGACACGCCCCCTAGGGGAGTGTGATGACTCTACGAGGGGGGCGAGAGCATATTGAAAAGTCGAATAAACAGATTTAAAAAAATTATTAATTTCCTGAAAGTAAACAAACAAAAAATATTCTGGCATAATAAAAAATAAAATACTCGTTTACACTGATTTAATACACTTTTAAATGCATCAGTACTGCACAATGTATTTTATAGATAATTTAACAATACTAAAATAAGAACATTAATAATTACGAATGACCTCATGGGCTTGTCATTTTTAAAACTTATAAGGAAATTACATTCCTTATTCCCTGTGACCCGGCCAGATGTGTGGGAGGAACTAAATGATCAGACGACATGTGATGAACTTCAATTATTTATTTATCTATATATTCAACACAGACACAAATAACACTCTAATTAAGATAAATTTGATCAATTAGTGGACGAAGGTGAGATAAGATAGCGCGGGGAAAATATATACGATCATGCAAATCTATCCTTACGATAACTTATAAAAAGCTTGTTTTAATTTAGAAGCGTGCTAATAATTTAACTCTCTAACTTCTACTTGAAATAAGATCACAGTACCTGGACTCTTGCAATCCTTTACTCTTTTCGACGTGGCATTAAACACTTCTCGAATAGTGGAACTGAGCACTTTCCGAATTTCCAACTTCTCGCGTTGTACACTGTTTATGTATACGTACTACTGCCAGTTTGCTATCTTCTCATTTATTCACTTCACATCCAAGCTATCCTCACTTCACTAACCATCAATTCTCACTTCCCTAACTTTTAAACTCGCGAATACAGTATATATATATATATATAAAACTTAATTTGCATAATCACGTTTCTTGTCCTCGGAGAAAGTTGATTGAAAGAATGATGGCCAAAAGGAATCCTCAAGGGGTTAGTGGAAGGAACCGTATAGATCCGTCACAAACTATATACAAAAATTAACCCTTATCTGTATAATTTGTACGGTTTAAAATTATTCTCTTAACTGCTGAATTAATGTTACGCGATTCACACCCAACACGTCCCCCCCCCTTCTTCCACGTAGACACAAGTATGCGATATACGGGGGGGGGGGAGAAAAGGAATGAATAAAAAGCAAATCCTCTGAAATAAGTAAATCCTTCGCAAACACACAGTGTAAAGTTCTTTTTGTTGCATTTCACAAAGTCTTCACAATAATTTTATTGATAGCATTGCACAGAAAATATCATACTTCCAAAAAACGTATATATATGCGCTGGGCAATTAACGCTTAGGCTGAGCGAGACTTTTATATAAGCTGATGTCACTTATGAGGTTAAAGTCGTATTATGTGGCTTTAGTGTCAAAGTATATTATTGAATTAAATACATTGTTATTGTATGGAAGAGGAGGGACGCGATAAAAATTATGATTGAATATTGAGTCACAAACATTGAAACTTGAGGAAGCACTGTACTAAGGTAATTATTTTTTGATACCATAATTATTTCACATTATAGAAGAAAAATTTTGAAAAAAAACGAGAGAAAGGAGCTTTTATTTTGTAATTCAATAAAATCAATATAAAAAAAACCTGCCTTGTTTATACAAAAAACACCTAGTCCTTTCCCCTCCTTTTAGCTGGATATTTCATGATAATGTATGTTTGTATATTTTCTGATAGATAAGTCTTAGCACTATTTCCATTGTATTCAGAAAAAAATGTATGGCCTTCACTTCTTCTTTTAAAAAAAAACAGAATTTGAATTTCAAAAAGGGTACATATTTATCTTTGAAATCCCCATAACCTTGCTCTTTTAGGGTCGATTTCCACAAAACCCATTCTCACCGAATTTCTACTAAATAGAAGAAACACGCTTGCCAAATTTCAAGTCTGTACGTGTAATATTTCAAAAACGAAATTTTTGTCTATAATACCCTTGCACCCTTGTCTATAATACCTTTGTCTATAATCGACCCTTTGTAGTCGATTTCCGCAATTTCTACGATGCCTACCTGTCAGCTACCACTGTCCACCATAGTCAGGGAAATTTCAAGTCAGAGTCCAGCTGTGCCCGAGCCTAGATCCTAAGCATGAATAAAATCATGAGCTAAATAGTAATAATTGTCTAATGTTATTCCCGAAAATATTCTCTGAAAAACTGAGAATTTCAAACTATAAATCGTGACAGGGACAGAACTGCATTATTATGTTATGTCCGTCGTCCATGCTGACTGGACCTATCACCATCTTTACTTATTTATTCAGAAGGTAGGTTTGTTTGTCGAAGTCAAGTTGGTTTTTGCTTAGGTTTGTTAAGGGGACACAGTACGATTCAATTGACAAAAATCGATCACAAATCAAATTTAATTTTTTTTTAGCTTAAATTATTCTTGATATACTTTTCTACAACCTGAGAAAATTTGAAAGCTCTAAACTTAAAAAACACAGAATTATGATAGCTTTTGCGTTCGTTTTTATTCACAACTGTGGCAAATCAAAACTTTACACTTACTTATCTCGGCGAAAGATCAAATAACTAATTTGTATTCATTTAAAATGCTAAGGATTTTTTTCTATTGTGCCTAATGCTTTGAATTTTTTTTTTTACCTATTGCTAATAGTACATGTAACAAAATCTGGGATGCATTTTGGAATCAAAGCAATACTTATTTTTTTTAAATAATTAAACTCAGAATTTGTAAATTTTTTAAGGAATTTTCAATAAGCATTCATAAAAAGAAGAATTGCATGTTATCGCAAAACCCATACCAACTTTTGTTACGCATAGTTTGAGGTACTTGTAAATCAAATTTCATGCTTGTATGTAATTTTTTGTAGGAGGAGTAGCATTTTAAAATCATTTCACATTTTTTTTCCCTTAAAAAATTAAATGGCTGGCTTTTTATGAAATTTGAGCACAAAATCTGTTCTACATAGTATACACACATAGGAGGCAGCCAAAAAAAATTTTAAATCCTTAAATTAAAAATTTTTGCTCAAATTGAGAACGCAATTATTATTTTTTTACGGTTTGAAGGAGTATTTGAAAACGTGCAGTCATTTACCACATTCATTTAACGTACAGTAAAAAAATTTAACTTTTGCGAAAGTTGTAATTTTAATCGCTACTAATCGTTATTGATATTGCAGTAAATTAATATATAAAAGCAATTTTTTCCAAAAAGTATAATTTTTTAATGTTATTTTTAAATTTTTTGTGGTATTTGGATTTATTATTGATTCAAAAACTAATATAATTCTAATCAACATAAATCTCAGGTATTAAATCGTTTTTCAATCTTCAATATGTGCTGAAATAAAAAAGAAAATGGTTAGATAAAACATTTAGCTAAATATTATAACTGAAAAATTATATCAAAAGCTACGTAAAATAATCAATATTGCAAAATATTGTAAATAATAAAAAAACTGCAACAATCTGCGAAATCTAATTTGAACAGTCAAAATTTATAACAAAAGTTATTTTAAACATTTTCTTCTTGAATCTGCACACACAAAAAATGGTTCCCCTTGTGAGAAATGTCTATTTTAGAAGCATATAATTTAAGTACACTGTTGTTTGTAAAAAATGCAACACCTGAAGGAATCATCAGAATTAAATGAACTTTGCTGCAAATATCAATAAAAGGACGTTACCTAAAATAGTAAAGTTTCAGAGCCACCACGCACGCGTCGCGTACGCAACGCCCTCTGAACTAATGCTGAAAGCGTAAAAATAGAGGGCTGTAACGGGGCATTGAAAATAGCTAATGATTATTTGTTAGTGGCGAACGTTTAGTGAGACCTAAGTATGTCTCCACGACGAAATGAGGAGAAATTCCAACCACTTACGGAGTATGAACGGAGGAGGATTTTCCTATCGCGTAACAAGAGCTCATGTGCAGCGGAACAGCTCAACAACAACTCGAAAAACTGGTAGTGGACGACGGAGGGTGACGTCAGCGCGCAACTATAGACACCTGCTCCGCAGGGTGGTGAATGACCGTTCAGCTTCCTCCAGGCAGGCAGTTAAGAGCACTTTGGTCTACTGCTACAGGTGTACTAATATCGACTTCGTCAATTCGTCGACGTCTGCTGCACAGTGGATTACGTGCAAGGGTACCCTTATACAGGATCCCCTTTCATGGCAAACATCGACGGCTGTGTCTGCAATGGACTTATGAGCCCAGAACATGGCAAGCTGATTGGCACCAAGTTGTCTTTTCTGATGAATCATGCTTCAATTTGTGGGACCATGATGGCCGCATTCGTGTTAGACGATATGCCGGTGAACGCTGCCTACCAGAGTGCGTTATCGAACGACATAGTGGCCTAACACCCGAAGTTATGGTTTGGGGTACGGTACGATTTCGTATCATGGTCGATCCAATTTGCTATGAATTGAGGGTAATCTCAATAGCAACAGGTACGTCCGTGAAGTTCTACAGCCCGAATTCGTTCCCTTTCTTCAAGGCATCCCAGAATTTATCTTTCAGCAAGATAATGCACGCCCACATGTTTCAAAGACTGTTCGAGACTTCTGTTCAGCCCAACACATGCAAGTTCTTCCTTGGTCTGCTTATTCACTGCATATGTCGCCTATTGATCACGTGTGGAATTTGGTTGGTCGGCGTCTCGTTCGTGATTCGCGTCCTGCTGCCTCAAAAGACGAACTTTTAATGCGCATACAAGCAATATGGAATTTACTTCCACAAGCAAACATTCAAAATCTGTTTGACTCCATACCACGTCGTATAGCAGCACTTATTGCAGAGCTACACCAAATACTGATTTTGGACACTTAATATTGTATTTTTGCTTTAAAAATTTCGTCATTTATTTGTACTAATACAAGTCGTTTGTACATTAAATTTATTTAATTCTGATGATTCCTTCATGGTGTTTCATTTTTTACAAACAGCAGTATATTATCAGACCACGAAATTATTTTTAACCTAATATTACACCTAATATTGCGATATGAATCAGATCGGGTACTTACGTATTATCGCAACAATCGCCAACTTCATTAATAACTCGCCAAGTTGGAAATCCGGATTTCCTACATGTCGTACGCGCTGAATTAGCAACCATGTGATACGTTTCATATAATGCCACCAATAGATTGCGGTAATACTTAATCACAGATCGATGCAGGTAGAAAGTTGAGTAAAAAAATTTTTTTAAACTTATATTGAAGGAATACTTGCATTTTATGCTGTTTATTTTTTACTTTTCTAGTATATGAAGGATTTTATTTTTTTTATTTATGTTAAAGGAGTAATTATATTTTATATTTATATTTAAGGATAGTAAATTTCTTTAAATGTGATGTATAATTAATATATAATAAAACTCTAAATCCGTATTCTGTCCTTCCATTCTCTGACTCTGAAAGGATTGCTACGGGAATCCAAGTGTTTCAAATATTTCCTACTATATGGTACCCAGAAATGTATTGATAGACTGATTTGATACACCACAGCCACAAGGTTCCACACCATAAGTTATACATATATATTCCCTTCTTAGCGTTGTTCTTTGCTTGAAACTTAGTATTCTTTATCAGGTTGTTTGTCCCAAGCGAGTTGAGTAAAAGTTTCGGAAAACTTCATTTGAGTGCTTTTCCGCCGAGTCATAGATGTTTTTCCCATTACAACTAATGATCGGAAAATCGCTTAGGCTGTGAAGAAACGTCAAGTAAATGTGAAACGTGCTCTTGGAAGAAGAAAGCTAGCCTCAACCAATTAGTGAAAAGTTTTTTTTTCTGTAGTACTACAAAGCACGTGAATACTCTAAATGACTTATATTTATTTTTCTTAACATCCTGACAGAAATTCGCAAAACAATTTGAAGAAAGTTTCTTAGAGCTCTGGAGCGGTTATTATGTCGCAGCTCCAATTACGCTTATTGTCAAAAGTCTGCGCGTGCATGCGATCATCTAGTGTGTTGATGCTAGAATTAGTATTAAAATCTCGCTTGTGTGAGAAAATCATCATACCTCTCAAGGATTCTTCAAAATTACCTAATTCAAATAACAACAACGAACCCTCCTTAACATGAAAAATCAAGATGACCACCAAACAATCACCAACTACCTCCATCAAAAGTCAACGTACTCTTACAAAATAAAACTTTTAAAGATTTTTTTGTGAGATAGTAGCACCAAATCGTATTTTTACGTCATTATAAACTTCTATAGTGATTTATTCATGATTTGATATTTGAATGATTGTCTAATATTATGGCGTATAACAGGAAAAATATCGACATATTATTGAAGGAAACATCCTCATAGATCTGTAAAAAAGGGGAAATCATTTTAGAGCTATTATTTGAAAATATTAATATGAGACATTCATCGATTCAAAACGTGTTCATAAGCTACAAATATACTGAAATTTCAACGTTTAAGCCAACACCTTGCCACTCATATGCAGTGTCATCTCGAAGATCTTACTTTGAAATATACTTTCTAAAGACAAGTCGAAGACTATAAGCTTCACAAATGGCTATCGGGTTGATGCATAATTATCCGTCGTTTATATCAGCGCGTTTTTCATCAGTGAAAAGTAGAGTTTTGTTTATTATTTTTGTATAAAAATAATTTCACTATTGTCTTAGAAAAATGCGTGTCGAAAACCATAGTCGTATTCGCCGTATTATGCTCTACCACTTCGAGAAAGGATGGCAAGCAGCACGGTCATTTCGCGATCTCAACGAACTTTTCAGCAAAGGAACAATCAGCGGGAGTGGTTTGCCCATTTCAAATCAGGTGATACCAGCTTGGAGGATAAGCCAGGAAGAGTTCGGCCATCGGATTTCGACGATCAGGCTCGGGATCTACGATCGGATGACTTGGTGGCCGAAATTAAAGCGTAGATCGTCTCTAAGAATCGTGTCTTCTTCGCTCGAGGAATCGACCGTCTGCCAAGCAATTAGGAAACAGTAATTGAGGTAGACGGTGGCTACGCTCCCGAATAATCGTTTAAACATGTTTGTTTCAAATATTGTTATTGATTTTGTTAAATAAAATTTGTTGAAAAAACGCCGGATAATTAGGCATCAACCCAATAATATTATTGCTGAGATATCCCAGAAAAAATATGATTTTAACTACAATTCCAAGAGAATTGAAGAAGGATAACTATCATGGACGAGTTGCACTAAAGAAGACATTCGTATATCGGGTGAACAGAGCTAAGAAAATGAACTTTGCCAAAAAAAAAACCTAGGTAAGACATAAGACACAGGATTTATGGAAAAATTTAAAATAGTTAAAATTGGAAAAATTTAATGTATTATATAAAAATTGGAAAAATTTAATATATTATATAAAAATTGGAAAAATTTAACAATTTATATGAAAATTAATTTTATATTTTCTGCATCAAAACACGGAAATACATCTGAAGAAAACCCGGTACAAGAACTAGACTCCTTTTCTGATTGTCAAACATGAAAGGAAAGGCAATATGGTTTAATGATCGGGAACCCTTAGATTCTTAATCTGAAGTTTATTGAATCAACAATGAACAAAACTGATTACTTGAACATAAACTTTTAGAACCCAGGCTGCAAATTCGTGCTAGAATACTCCACATTCCAGGAGAGGGGGATAGCAAAATTGTTCTTATTATTTTTGCCCATGTCATTGGGTCAGTATAGTGTTAGTAACGAGAAGAATGGGATATATTTAAGTAAAAAAATATTTAATGTCAAAGCAGTGTTTCTCAAACTGTGGGGCGTGCCCATCTTGGGAGCCGTGACAACTCTACGAAAAGGACGTGAGCATATTAAAAAGTCAAAAACAAAAGATTATTTTAAAAAATTATTAATTTACTGAAAGTAAACAAACAAACCACATTCTGACATAATAAAAAATAAAATACTCATTTACACTGATATTGCATTTATAAATGTATCACTGCTCACCAATGTATTTCAAAATTAACTTAACAATACTAAGTTGAAAGCAAATTTATTAATTACCAGTGACACCATGGGAGTGTCATACATTAAATTATATACAAAAATCAACACTTGTCTTGACAATTTGTACGGATTATAATTAATCCCTTTAGCTGCCGATTAAAAGTTACCCGATTTGCTTCCGAATGCCCACCGTTTTCCACGTAGGCGCGAGTATGTAATGTATTGAGGAGAAAGGGGAAGGAATAAAGAAGCAAAAATAATCTGAAATAAATAAATGCTTCGCAAACATTGTCAAGGTCCTTTGATTGTATTCCAAAGCCTTTGGAATAATTTTATGGATAGCAATGCTGAGAAAAGATCGTATTTCGGAAAGACGTATATATGCGTACGGAGGAATTAACGCCTTGACTGAGCGAGACGTTTATATACGCCGGTGGCATTTAAGGGTTAAGGTCGTATCGTAGCTTTAGCGTCGAAATATACTATTATTGAATTCAATACATTTTATTGTATGAAGGGGTACGATGTCATGGCTACCTTAAGTCTATAATGGTAGAAAATTGGAAAAAAAAATAACACAGATATCTAAGCTAGTTGAATCAATGCCAAATAAATTGGGGGAGTTATAAAAAGAAGGGGATAACTTAGCCGCCCATCCGGTATAGTGCTTGACGCTGACTACTATGTCATAGGGCCTAATTCCGTACCTTTGCGGCAGGGGGTACTCTCTAAAGTGCCGTCGAGCCGCAAGTCCTCTCGTGAGGTTGGTGGAAGAGGAAGAGAGGTGGCATGTCTTGACCACATCCAGGATGTTCTCCCTCAAATTTGGGGTGGTACCGAACCAAAATGTACTGTCACCTGTGTGGTGCTCAAAGCTACGGATAACGACAGATTTACATCTAGCCCTTTTCCGCGATGAATTTCGTGGACCTCGATCTGACATCGTCATACAGGTGGCATTAGTAACAACAGCAAACAACATCAGGTATAGCTTACGATGTATTGACTTTTAATTACAGTCCATTATCGTAATGATTTTTTCCAGTGTACACGGACTTTTGATTCACACGATTTGCACGAACCGGTTATGATCCTTCTCTATTTTCACCTCTTTCTTGTCATTCATTCATTCTTTCTTTCTCTTCCGTCTAGACCAATATATTAAAACAAATGTTGCCATATAGCGAAATGCTCTTGCGCAATAAAAAATACTCACTCACTCACACGATTTGCATCGTTTCTGATGCTAAGAATATTTGTATTACTTTAAATAATGATCAGGTGATTGTTGCTTATATTACTTGGAATCAGACGTTAGAGGAATGAATAAAAGATGTAGGACATAGAACCACCCTTCATATCATACATGATCACACGATACCTGTCAAAGCTTGACCACTGGTTTACCAAGTGGAAAATTGTCATCAACACTTCAAAAACAGAAGTCATATTTTTCACTAGATACAAAAAAACACCTGACATCTACATCGGAGAGAATAGAATTTACTGGTCTAATTAAAATAAATACCTTGGAATTTTTAAATTTTTTTATCCTGGATAAAACTTTAACTTTCAAATAGCATGTAACTTTTATTAGAGATTTTTTAAAAAGCCGCGCAGGAACTGTGTACCCCTTAATAATCAGAAAATCAAAATTAAATAACAGAAACAAAATGCTTATCTACTCACTGATCCTAAAACCGATTCTGACCTACGCTTCTCCTGTTGGGGACATGCAGCAAAGACTCGTATTAATTATTTAGGAAGTGCTCAAAGTTTAATTGTACGGCAAATTCTTAACGCTCACTGGTTTATGAGGTATGTAGTAGACCTCAGACCTGCGAGTAAAATACCAGCTTTTAGACAAACTATCAGGAGAAATACTACCAACTTCTTTAATAAAATTGACTACTCTGACAAAAAATCGATCACTAGCATCGAAAAACATATACTCCTGATCTTAATTTCCATAGACCCAGATCAATCTTAATTGATTTTTTAATTCCTAATTTGCTCACTTTTATCTCTCTATATATTATTTTTCTTTTAATTCTTAAATTTCTCGATTTATTACTCTATGATTGGTTGAGCTTCTCACCTAAACTTAAATGGGAAAATTGCTGATATCTCTGATCAGCCATCCACAGGAGGTCCACTCAATATCAACTCTCATTTTAACTTTTTTTACAGCTAAATATTTTCTCTCCTTAACTTGGACTCTTTTGTTGCAACCGGATTGGCTAGGCATCGCACCGCCCGCTCGTATCATGGGGAAAAAATGAATGAATAAATAAATAAAAATCTTTTCTAAATCAAGATTTTTTTAATCAATTTTTATCTTTATTTTATTTATATTTGTAAATTTATTCATATCAAAGTTATTTCTCTTTTTCAGTTCTTACTATTAGCTCGCACTCTCTCTCTGTACTTATATTGTTCAAATTTTTAATAGCTAATAAAATGTTTAAAAGCACTCAATTGAGCTGAAATTTTATATACACGATTATTTTGGATGACAATACAATAATTTAATTATAATTAGTAAAAAATTATTGATTAAAACTTTTTTTTCAAAGAATTACAAATACAGCCACGTTGGCATCATTTTTGGCAGCCTGTGTCAAAACTTGAAAAGGTTTTTTCTCACATTTTAAAGCTCTCATTGAAGCTGAAATTTTCTATAAACTATTATTTTGGGTAACAATACAATAATTTAGTTATAATTAATGAAAGTTAATTGACTGAAAATAATTATTTAAAGAATTACAGATGCAGCCACGTTGGCTTCATTTTTAGCAACTTGGGTCAAAACTTTAAAAAGATTTTTTTTCCCTCACGTTTCAAATATTCTGTTGAAATGAAATTTTATATACACGATTGTTTTGGAAAACAATACGATATACTTTAAAGATAATTAATAAAAATTAATTGACACTTAATGCTGTGGTTATGTCATATGTATATACATATTTATGTTAATTGTAACTATTTAATAAAAAGTAACTAAAATATTTTTTTTGCTCATCTAAGTAGGAATCGACTTAAAAAAAAATTTATAGTGCATGTTACTATTTTCTTTAATTATTTTTAAATTTTAAAAGTTATTTATTAAAAAGGGCAATTTGAAAGCGTTTTCATCCAAATGTCCTGAAGGTTCGGAAGAACTAAGTGTTCCCACCCCACCAAACTACAAACTACAAAAGATGTATGATTCGCTAAGATTTAATTTACTTTACTTTGTGTAACCTTGTATGAATAAGGGAGTTAGTTGATCGTTTGTTCGCACTTTCAGCGGCAAGTGTATTTATAACATGAAACTGAAAAATATCGTTACTTACAATACTTGAATACTTTAGTAACAGTTGCTTAAATTATCATAAATCGAAAGCAATCCTTAGAAAATGTACTGAGAAATTTAGTTACATAAACTGTTGGGACTCATGTTAATAATTTGATAAATATTAATGAAGCAACTTACTTATGCATGCGTCAACTGGGTATACAGGAAATTTCAACATATTACGAATAGAAGAGTTCAATGCAAAATCGAGCAAATATAAATACGCTCTCGTGGGAGATATTTAAATAAAGCATCATGTATAATCATTAGCTAGAATGCTTATTATTCGTTAGCTACTAGAGCTTTAAATCGCTACATAAACACAGATTTAAATCTAAGTGTATTGTAAATGAAACGATCGATTCTTAAACGCAATTTTATCTATTTAATGTAAAGAAATGTCTAAGAAGAGTTATTTATACGTAAGGGGTTATTGTTGCTAAAGTGAGAAAAGGGATTCTATATTGTGTGAAATAATGGATTAATCGTCTCACACCATATCATGTTTAAGAAGATAAAAACGTTTTGTAAAAATCCACAGGCTGCGTTTTAATGATTGAAAGTCTCTAAGAATGAAACAACTATTGTAAATAATTTGCACACGTAATCTCAAATTAATAAGCGGAAATCTCTCTCTCTCTCTACTATACTGTTCAAATTAATTGGGACAAACATTTTTTTATTGTCTGAATTGGTATGTTATGACCAGTTATGTCACCAGTTAATCACCTTAATTTACTCGTTTAATTGGTTTTAGTACGTTATTAGTTCAGTTGTGAACCTTTCAGTGTGGTAGCCGGTGGTTATAATTTTGAGTTCCACGTCACACGTGTTATTTATGCATGTTCATAAATGGATATTACTTCGAGGAAGCGTTCTAAAATAATCCCTCTAAATGAACACCTTCTATGACTATGAGAGATATAGCTACGGTAGTGGGTGGGGGCAAATCAAGTGTTTAGAGAATTTTTGGAACATTTCAAGATTCCTGATCATCGACTCCAAAAATGAAAAGAAAATGTGTGTGTGTGTGAGATTCAACAGAAAATTACTCCAAGAACTGATAAAGTTCTAATAAGAAATAGCAAAATAAATCAAAATAAGACAAGCACAAACCTGTGAAGTGATTTATTGGATTAAATTTTTTAAGTGAGTACCTCAACTAGTATATCGAAAATGGTTCAGGAAGTTAGCCGTAAGGCATCAAGACTGAGAAAAAGCAATTCCTAACTCAGAAAACAACGAAAATACGTTTAGCATTGGCCAAAAATACCGATCCTGGACAGTTAATGACTAGAAGAAGGTGATTTTTAGTGATGAAACGCATTTGTTTGTGCAGGGATACAAATCAAGTGTAGTTGAACGAAGTGAAATTGAAACTCTTTGTGCTGCCAGATCATATCCAACAAACTGTAAAACACCCTTCTAAACAGATGTTTTTGGGTTTTTTCACAACAAATGGCAACACAGAAGCTTAGTTCCTTTTAAAGGTATGACGAATTATGTCAAATACATAGAAATATTACGCAGTAGAGTTGTTCCATCCATGGAAACATTTTACGTAACATTTCTGCGTGATTTGGCTTGTTGTCATAATTTGATATTGGTCCAGATTTTTATGCGAGAAGTAAAATAAAAGTGCATCTTCACACTTTTTTCTATTTTTAATATTTGATATTAAGTTTTAATTGTATTTTATAAAAGTTAATATTTAATAATAATACCACTCAAAAAAATTTTAATTTGTTGCAAAATGTTTGTAAAATTTAAATTTTTTGTACTTTTTTAAACATTTTCTAAATTTCTAAGGCTTTTTAAAAATGTCTCTTTTCTTTCAAATTTTTTTCCCAAGTACCTTATAATATACTACATAAAACTGTGTATGGGTTTTTTTCTGTTGCATCTCTTTAAATTTTTATTAATTTTTTTATAGTTAAACTTCTAAAGATTCTCAAAAAAGCATTAATTTTAATTTTGAAATTTTTTAGAAAAAGTACTAAACATGTTAGGGCTAATTCCATGTACAGTTTTACAAAACATACATTTCAAAACATGTATAAA
Source organism: Trichonephila clavata (assembly GCA_019973975.1). Taxonomy (NCBI): domain Eukaryota; kingdom Metazoa; phylum Arthropoda; class Arachnida; order Araneae; family Nephilidae; genus Trichonephila; species Trichonephila clavata. The sequence goes on from BMAO01004911.1 coordinate 52,345, forward strand.
TTTTCAAACATATACTTAAATTATCAAAGAAGTTTTAGGGTTTTGAATAACAGTATATGTACAAAAATTCAACATGGAGAAATATGAGTTTGAAGTTTTCATTCCATGAATAGCATGTTTTAATATTCATCGAATAGTCTGAAACTTTTATAAAATGTTAATTAGCTTATTTAAAACTACTTACCATAAAAAATTGCACAAATGTAGAACAATTAAACAGTATACTGCCATAATGGATATGTAGAAAAAAACGAATGAAACATCAATATTTCATAACACTTTATCTTAATAATTATAAAAAAAAATAAATACACACACTTCAGAGCTAATTCCATGCTCAAAGCTAATGCACAACATGTACAAAATTTGTTTATGGCTTTATTTTTTATTTCCATGATTTTAAAAACCTTCGCATGTTAAATATTGTACACGAATAAAAGCAAAATCAAATAGCAATTTATAGGTAAAATACATAAAAATCTAAGAACTGCATATGTGCATTTGTTTGAATAAATATCTTAAAATATTTTAATAGTAAAAGTGTTGAATTTCACACACATGGGATATATATATATCACCAAAAACAAATATATAAAAATGGGAGAGTTTTTCTAATCTTGCGAATTAGATTTTTAATTATCTGAGTTATCAAAGTGAAATTTAATGTTTATGTTTTAGGAGAATTCGTTTTGAAGTTTTAATTTCATTCACAATAATATCATAAAAAGCACGCACAACTTTTAAATCTTGACCAAATGCGTTTGTTCTTCAGTAAATATAACTTTACTTATAATGACTTTACTTTAAGTGAGCCATGACTTTTAAAGTGAGTTTAACGATTTTTAGGGTAGCATATCGCCTTAAGACAATATGATACCCTAAAAATCATTAAACTGTCGAAAGAATTTTTATTGGCTTATTTGATACCTAGAATCTTTATAAACATGCCTGAAAAATTTCAAAGCTTTACCTGCATTTTTTATTAAGTTATGGAGCAATATGTAATGCTGGACAGCCACTACCACGACCACATTTCAGATTATCTGCTAGAAAAGAGCCTGATAAAAAAATAATTAGTTATTTTTCTATCGCGCGTAAATGAGACTGACATTATATATGCAGTGACAAATCATTTCAAGAAAGAATTGTGCAATTCATGCAAAAATTCTAGTTTGTGAATTGTTTATTGGAAGAGCAAATGGATTTGGTCAAGATTTAAAAGTTGCGCGGTCTTTTTATGATATTATTATGAATGAAATTAAAACTTCAAAATGGATTCTCCCAGAGCACAAATACTAAATCTCATTTTGAAAATTCAGATAATTAAAAATCTAATTCGCAAGAGTAGAAAAACTCTCCCATTTTTATATTTTTGTTGTTGGTGATATTAAACACTTTTATTATTAAAATATTTTAAGATATTTATTTAAACAAATGCACATATGCAGCTCTTAGATTTTGTTATATTTTACCTATAAATTGTTATTTGTGATTTTGCTTTAATTTGTGCACATTATTTAACATGCGAAGGCTTTCAAAATCCTGGAAATAAAAAATAAAGGCATAAACATCTTTTCTACATGTTGTGCATTAGCTCTGAGCTTGGAATTAGCTCTGAAGTGTATGTATTTGTTTTTTTTATAATTAAGATAAAGTTATATGGAAATATTGATCTTTCATTCATTTTCTTCCATATATTCATTATGGCAGTATACTGTTTAATTGTTCTACATTTGTGCAATTTTTTATGGTAAGCAGTTTTAAATAAGCTAATTAACATTTCATAATATAACATTCAATGAATATTGTATTATGCTATTCATGGAAGGAAAATTTCAAACTCGTTTTTCTATTGTTCAAAACCCTAAGGCTTTTTTAATAATTAAAAATCATGGGCTTTACATGTTTATGAAATGTATGTTTTGTAAAACTGTGCATAGAATTAGCTCTAACATGTTTAGTAATTTTTCTAAAAAATTTCAAAATCAAAATTAATGTTTTTTTGGGAATTTTTGGAAGTTTAACTATAAAATCTAATAAAAAATTAAAGAGCAGCAGCAGAAAAAAACCCATGAACAGTTTTATATACAGTTTATGAGGTACTTGGAAAAAAAATTTGAGAGAAAAGAAACATTTTTAAAAAATCCTTAAGGCTTTAAAAAATGTTAAAAAAAGTTCAAAAAATTTAAATTTTACAAACATTTTGCAACAAATTTAAAATTTTTGGTATGGTATTATAGTAAAATATTAACCTTTATAAAATACAATTAAAACCAAATATCATATATTAAAAATAAAAGAAAATTGTGAAGATGGTACCATATTACCTTAATTGGCTTAGTAATTTACCAAACCTAAGTCCTATTGATAATTTATTACATATTCTCAAGAATCGTTTAGCTAAAATGTGTTGCACGACAACAAAGTACATAATAAAAAATATGATACAAGTGTGATTCCACGATAGTGACGTTAAGAACATGGTGAGCTGCACAAGTGAAATTGATACCAAAACGAGTTGAAGAGGTCATTTTTGCTATAGGAAGACATACTTCGTATTAATATAAACTATATACTTAAGGTATGTAATGATTAAAGTGTGTAATGAAAAAATCGTTCTTTACCATTTGTCTCAATTAATTCGAACAGTATAGTATACACTCAAGAGCCAAAACATTATGACCACCCCTACATTTTGCAATGAACTCGCCTGGATGACGTGGAAGGCACGTGATCAGGTGGAAGTGGTATTTAACTGCTGCTGGAGAGTCTGAAGAATCATTCTTTCACTTACTTCTGTGTGTGATGGGAAAGGCTGCGGATCTAAGCGACTTTGATAGAGAGCAGATTGTAATGGCTCGAAGGCTCCGAACAAGTATTTCCGAAACTGCACGACTCGTGGGTTGTTCGTGATCTACAGTTGTTAATACTTATGAAAAGTGGATGGATGACGGTGAAACCAGCAGTAGACGACATGGCGTTGGACGTCCACACGCTATGAAAGAAAAAGGTCGTCGGAGACTGTCTCGCATGGTGAAGCAAAACCGGAGCCAGACATACAATGCACGACCAAGTAGAATAGTATCGGAGCACACTGTTCAGCGGACACAGTTGGATATGGGGCTACGCAGCAAATGTCCCATTCGTGTGCCTTTGCTGATCAAGCGTCATCGATAACAGCGCCTGCGCTGGGCCCGAAAATATCGCGACTGGTCTATGGATCAGTGAGAGAGAGTTGCCTGGTCAGATGAATCACGGTTTGTCATTCATCACGCCGATGGCCGTGTCAGGATACGCCATCTTCCAGGCGAACAGTTGCTTTCTCAATGTACAGTAGGTCATACACAGGCCGGTGATAGCGGTATTATGCTTTGAGGGGGCGTTCTCTTGGGTGTCTCTGGGACCCGTGGTTGTGGTAGCACAGACCATGAATGCTACAGGGTATCTGAACATCATTGCGGACCAGTTGCACCCTTACATGGCCTCAGTTTTTCCAGCTGGAAATGGAATGTTCCAACAGGACAACGCCCCTTGTCACAAGGCTAAAATTGTGTTGGAGTTGTTCCAGGAACATGATGCTGAATTCCAGTTAATGTCCTGGCTGCCTAACTCACTGGATCTCAATCCAATAGAACACATTTGGGATGTCATTGGACGGCAGCTCAGAGTTCAAAGACCACCAATTCGCAATATCTCGGATTTGAGTGACCGTTGCTTAAACATCTGGTACAATCTGTCTCTGGCCATCTACCAAGGACTTGTGGCATCCATGCCAAGGCGAGTTGAAGCTGTGTTGCGTGCCAAAGGTGGGCCAACTCGTTATTGACAGGTGGTCATAATGTTTTGGCTCTTGAGTATATATCATGTTGATATTCCTACATGAACTTCTCCCAGACTCTCATCACAGTTTTGTGTAAAAATAATGAATAGTGTAGAAAAAAGTTCCTCCGTATGCGATATTTACCGAATTTAAGAAATTTTTAAATTAAAATGAATAAGAAATGAATAATTTTATTTTACAAGAATTAAGAACTTTTAAATGCACACATGAACATGTTATTTTGCTCCAACCTTCAGCATAATTTTCAATTTCCCTCATCCAATGAATTTTTCCGCCGATTCTAAGCCACTCGCTATTTTCAATGTTATTAATATTGGAAAAAATGCGGCTTAGATTCAATTGAATACGATACTTATAGAAGAAATGCGACACACTCACTCATAAACGTGTAGACCTACAATATTAAAATTTGGTAAACATGTTTCTTTTGTTGAGTAAAGATCCTCTAAGAACGGCTTTTTACGGAAATTGCCAGGGGCTAAAGTGGGGGAGGGCATTATTGATAAAAATTCCCGTTTTTGAAGTATTAGACATGTAAGCCAAATTTGGTTAGCATTTTTCTTTTGCTGAATAGAGGTACACTATGAACGCGCATTTATGGATTAAAATTCCCCTTTTTGATCTATTAGACGTAGACTTGAAAATTGGTATTACCACGCATTTTATTAAGTAGACTCAAGGAAATTTGGCAATAATAAACTTTACGCGAGGGACTACACAGCGTAAAAATAACTATATGTCCGTTTTATTAGGTTGTCCCATATTTATTGGCCGCAATCAATGTAAGCAACCTACAGATTTTTCAGACCGGTACAATTGTGACGGGTTCTTACGCGTTTCACTAACCTCCTCATATTCTTTCAAATTTTATTTATTTCAACCAATCTCCACCGGGATCCAAAGCATTATTTATGCAAATGAGATACTTTATATAAGTTCGGGTTTAATGAGTTAGAAAGGAGAGAATGCAATGAAATGAGAAAATATTTTCAAGTGTAAACGTAGATGTGGTGAATAGAATCTAACGCATCGTCGTGGATAAAGATCATAGAACTTCGGGAATAGCTAAGAAATAAGTTGCCTCTTAAAACGAAGAATCCTGACTTCAAGTTGACCCAATCAAGATCTTAAAGAACCGACTAGAAGAACCTGCCATAACATAAGAAATCAGGTTAGTTATTGATTCCAATTAAGTATAAGTGTGTAGTTGTAATTGTACGCGTCGATCTTTCGTAGATTCAGATAGGATTCCGTCGTTTCTTGATTATAGAACCCTTCTCATTCTCCACTGTGTTTTCTTATTCTTAAAATTGAATAGTATTTGTGTAATAAATCAATAAATAAGATTGATTTGTTAAAATGAGTACTGAATTTATTAATAATTCAACACGTTCGGATTCAGGTAATACCCGAAAGGGGAGTTGATAATCTTAGGGGTAGCGAAAGGCTACGACACAATAGAGATGCATTACAAACCACCCCTACAATGTGAAGTGGAAAAATCTACACATTAAATTATCCCAGTCGAGGCACTGAAAACATTTAAGGACGTGATGGAGTAACGTGACTTGCAAATCGTCATTTTGCACGATTTCTGGTTTGGATATTTGGCGGCTGCAGTGTCAATAAAGTATGGGCACGGCAAGTTAGTGAACAGTCAGTAGATTGTTTGTCAAGTTTCATAGCGGAATTACAGAGATTGACCCTAAATCTGGAACCGGTCGTCAAATGCGCTGTAATGTGGACCATCTATGACAGAAAGCCAAGGCCCGATCAACGTCAACGCTACCACAGCTAGGATTCGAACTCTCTGTAGCACCACAGTCAATCTCCCGACATTTAGTGGCAATAGGCATAGTTTAAAAGCATGGTTACCATATGCCCTAACGGAGGGAGAATGTTTACAGCACCTGGAGACCTGAAAAGCTACACAGTAGAGCGAGTTTAAAGAGCCATTATTGCACCGTACCCTGACTGTGGTTAAAAAAGGGTGCTGCAGGACAAGCGCTCGCACAAAGCACACAGTGGTTGCTTAAAATAGAACATGCGAACCAAACCCCATCCACAAAAAATTCTCGTCTCCGTTTGGTGAAATGCCAAGACCCTGGTTCATTATGAATTTCTCTCGAGAGGCAAGACTACTAATACGAATGTTTATCATTGCCAAAGAATGAATGCTTCAGAAAACTTCGCATCAAACAATCAGCACGGTGATTCAGTCAGGTCTCATGCTCTTATATGATGTATTTTGACCCCATGTCTAAGGTGGTAGCTGGAAAATGTCTGTCTGCCGCACCCACCGAACTGACTCCAACTGATTTAGCATGTTTCTCCAATTGGAGAAGTGTGTGAGAGGTAAACACACACAATTCCGAACCAGGATGCTTTGATTCAGGAGGTTCGTGAGGTCTTTGACCAATGTAAAACCGAGTTCTGCAACACACCCCGTGGCATTATTGCCCTCAAAACTCATTGGGCGAAGTGTAATTATGCCGATAGCGATTACAATGCTGAATAAAATACATTTCTTTCTTTATAATTCCTTTTTTTTCTTTCGTGTTTCATTTTCGGCCTATAATTATGAAACAACCTGATAGAAATTGAAGATCTGTTCTTTTTTACATCAAAAGGTGAAGCCTTGAAGAATACTTTTTAATCCAATCGAAAGCTTAGTGCTAGGACTTAGATATCAATATTTTTTACATAAATAGAATATATTCATGCTACATCATGAAATACCCAGCAAAGTGGAGGAAAGGCTAGAAATTGTAATAATTTTGAAAAATTTAGTAACAATTGCACTAAATAAACATGTATAAAAATGTTTCAATGTTTTTAGTATAAATGCATGCAAACACGTTTTGTCTTTATATTCTATTAAGAGGCATTTATATGTATTGAAAAATTTTAAAAACAAAGGTCATGGCAGTAAGAAACGAAAATCAATTTCTCGAAATGTGTACAGGATTTTTTTCTTCATTTTAAGTTTAGACAGTTTACAGCTTAGAGCTCTCCAGACACATGAAAACTAATATATTGTTCTTTTATAAATATCTGTTGCGAAATTCTTTCCGCTCTTTCATTGTGTCATGTTCTTTTCTTAAGATCAAAAAATTCGATTTGTATAAATACTTTCCTAAATGGAAGTTTCCAGACGACGCCTAACGAAAAAAAATTCATTTCAAGGACAATTTACTTTTTGTTTACCTGATAAAAAATCGAAACTTCATTCCCGGCATTTCTGTCGGAAAATGAAGCAGCTTTGTTGAAACAGCATTATCTCGAAGTAAATAAAATTGATCGCCCTTCGGATATTCATGCCCCCGAACATTCCTTTGGATATCCCTAGATTTAGAAAATCTTGATATCATTTCGATAATAATTATATTCCTTATTAATTTAGAGCATGGGTAAGCAAATTGTTTTGACTCGCGAGCCGCATTGTGGAGACCGGAGACTCTCGCCTTTTTAAAGTGATTGCATTCATTACAAAAAATAATAAATATGCTTAAATAAGAAAGGACTTATTCAACTTATTTATTGCTCTAATTTCATATCATCTACAACAGGGGTAGGTATTAAGTCGCTCGCGATCGACCGGTGGACCACCGAGACATTTTGGGGTGACCGCTTTTACTAATACCTAAGATGTGCCTACTAAGAAAACGCATTTGTGGAACACCTACGCCAACAAATCTGGAGATTGGGTGGACCGCAACACCTTCAAAAAGTTAGAAGTAGCCCGTATCCAAGAAAAGTCTGCCCACCCCTGATCTATAGCAGTCGTCCGTAACCTCTGATTTGATCCGCGGACCAATCCAATCGAAAGCTTAGTTCTCTCTCTCTCTCGGGTTTAGATATCATACATGAATTGAATATATTCATGTTACATCATGAAATACCCAGCGAATTGGGAAAAGGCTAGAAATTGTAATAATTTTGAAAAATTTAGTAACAATTGTACGTACTTAAATAAACATGAATAAAATAAAAAAATTTCAAGACCGTGGATCAAATGGCAACGGGCTGCCCAAGGAACATGAAATTATTTTCTTTTTATTTACTGTTAAGTATTTTTCTCGAGTTTGTGCCACTTTCCTTGGAGATCACTTTATATTCATTTTTTGGTGTAACTGCATTTTATTCTGCAGGCCTATATAAATATAATTAAATTAAAATAATTAAGTTAAAACAGTTTAAAATGTAGACAATAAACACCTCCCCCTCCTTTCAATGGGACATTGCAAAATTATCAAATGGTGTCCAATCCTACGAGAAAAAATGATTGGGAAACACTGATCTATAACTGCAAGAACGTTTGATTTTAGAATTAGTTTAATGGACCCTTTTTCTCACTTTTATCTCATTTTCTTTAAAATCAGGAGTGAGAAGGCTTGTTGAAATTATCATCACATCCTGCAAGTTTATTCTGTCAACTTGCATCTATATTTACCATTTTGATATTCTCGCAAGAACACTTTGCTCATAAACACTAGTCGACTAAGACATAAAGCGCAAATTTCTTCACCCATGGAAATTTTTCAGCAGTCAAACATTTCTAAAATTCATTATCGTTGCATTAAACATTTTCTTCACATTGTGATCTGACTGCAGGTCAGTAAGTTCAAACTGTAGCTCATCAGGTGCTGTGTCAATATCAGCAGTAATGGGATTAGAGAGTTAATGAAATTTAACCTCAATTTTCTTAAAATCCTAAGATCTTCTTCTGACCTCGTCCTCCAAACTCTGCAGATGATCTCTTTGTAGAATCACTTTCAAGTATTTTGTTTTCCCATGAAAGGAATCCTGTTTTCCTAATAGTGAAAAAAACAAGACGAATCTTTGATCGTGCAGGGGAAAGAAATCTTGATTCAAAGTGGATTCTCTGATTATCTTGGCGGGCGGCTATTTGCCCATTCCTGACCTAGTACTTTTTTTTCTAATAGGGCTGCGGAATATTAACTACCATTGCAGACCTTGCCCATTCCCCAGGAGCTGGTATCACTTTTTAATGTGGCATCATATAGGTGGATATCAATTGCCACAATGTAATTTTGACAGCCAGTTTCCTTCCTAGAAGGAGGAACCTGAGCGTTGATAATGCGGCAATGTACTAGGAGTTTAATTTTGCCAAGAATACCCAAGCCGAATAGGAACTCTGAGGATCTTTAACATGTCGTATAATCATACGACAAGGACACTATCGATTTTTTTCATCAAGAAAATCCATCGACTTCATCCAGAGTCGAACCCGCAAACTTGGATGAACAATGCCAGCGCCAAACCAACTACGCCACCCAACCGACTGGCCTTGTGCTTATGGTCATGGACACATGACCTACGTATCATAAGTTTAAATCCTGATCCACTTTTGGGAGGCACGTTAAATCTGTAATGGCTCAAAGTCCTCTAGTTGGTGTGGTGTGGTAATTAAAAGAGGTGTTTCTGGCTCATATATTGTCCTCGTCATTTGACCGAGGTTCGAATTCACGATTTCTGTCACCAATAGCTTTAGCTTTATTGGGCGATATTATTAAAACACTCACTCACTCAGTGATTGACTGTTATTTTATCACTGTGTATTAAATATACACTAGTAATTTTTTTTTTTAAAAAAATAGGTGTAAAAGACTAGATAAGGAGTTTTAATGTATGTGGTGCAAGTAGTAAGATTTAATCTATTTAGCAAGAGCATAGTTTTAGAGAACAACCAATTAGTAAATGTGGATGCCCAAACACTTACCTGAAAATAGGCTAGACGAAAACACTTTCCATTTTACAAAATTTAGAGTATAGTCTTTCTAATGGAAAATGAACACACCTCTGACTCTTGTTGAAGTGTTTATTAAGAAGCTACAAACAAATTTCGAACTTGCCCATATTTGGTGTATATCCCCATATTATCTATAAATTAAAAATAATTAAGGAGCAAAAGTCAGATAACAATTAAATTAACTCAAATTTTAACAAAGAAAAACAACATTTAATGAGAACTTATCCTTGCATCATATACTACACTCATTACAATAGAAGGAATCATCCTCTTTACTCGACACATTCCTCATAGAACCATAATAAACAAGACCCACAACATTGCACCTGTCCTGATTCTCATCATAATAGGTGGCACCAGAAACAGAACAAATGTAGGATGTATTGTTTGCTTATCATGCTTTTGTTCTGCTTTTTACCCCTACGCCTTCTCTGTGACCTCCGTTGGCAACTCTCTGTGTGGAGACAGACCTTCTGCACTTTTCAGCTCTCTTGCAACATTCTTAAGTCTTCCTCTATCTCCGCAGGTTGTTTTCAGTGTTGGAATTGGACTCAACCAAAATGATGATGCTGACTGCAAGAATTCAGTAGTGACAATAGATGAGCCATGTGCTGCTGTAAAAAGGGATGAAAGGGCTAGGGAATGAAAAGGAACAAATAAGTAAAACGTTCTCTGAAAAATGTAAATCCTTCGTGAAAACTGTCAAGGTCCTTTCATTGTGTTCTGATGCCTTCGGAATAATTTTATGGATAACAGTGCACAGAGGAGATCGTACTTTGGAGAGACGTATATATACGTCCGGGACAATTAAGGCTTTGGCTGAACTAGACGTTTATATACTCCGGTAGAAAAGAGGTTAAAATTGTATTGTAGATTTAGCGTTAAAGTATACTATTATTAAATTCAATACATAGTTAATGTAGGAGAGAGGGGAGAGATGAAAATTATGATTGAAAATCGGGTCGCAAATACTGAAAATTTGAAAAGTACTGGTCTAAGTTATCATTAGAAAGAGGTTTGTGGAAGAAAGATGAACTCAAAGGACGTGTCGGACGAGACGATGGTTCAGAAGTAGGGTTGGAATGCATTGCTTCATCAAATTTTGGGTACTCTGCCCATGTTACCCTTAATTTTATATTTCCCATATTTCCTCTAGTGACATTATTCAATAGTTGACATTACTGCTGTCGAAGGAAGAAAGAACGAAACAACCACTCCTGCCAACGAATACTACACTAACATAAGATTGCAGGCATTTATAGGTTTCCTATACAATTAATTATTTTATACGTGTTAAATCTTAAGATAACTAAATTCTACAACAACCCCCAATTTTAAATATTAGGTAGTTGTACTTACATCAAAAATTATCTGTTTGCACTTCTGTTTGAACCGTACAACAACACAAACAAATCGCACAGTCACCATGACGCTTGAGCATTACCAATACCACAGTACCAACCAACTCAAAACCATTACGAGTAGTATGAGTATTTGCTAAATGGCCCATATTACTTTAGTGCCCGTATTTTCCCTATATATTATAAAAGTAAATGTACAATGTGCTTGCCACTAAAACTCAGAAACAAGTCCCTTTACTATCTAAGGAGTAATTCCTCTAGGGTGTGGTATCCCTTAATTCCTATCCATGAAGAAGGTTCCCGTTTTTACCTGAATCGACCCTGATGGATGTTGCGAGGACATTAGGAGCTTTACAATTCCTGTTTTTAAACTATTAGACCTACAAACTTGGAATTTTGTTGGCACGTTCCTTTCATGAAGTAGAGACCTATACAAAAGGGGGTTTGCAAAAATCGACCTACAAGGGACCTTGCGAGGGAGGGAGCGTTATAAATGAATAATAAATGCAATCATTAAAATTGTTTTTTACATTTTTCTATACATTATTTTGTACTGGGTTTTATTCTTCTTACAACTCAGGAATATCATTAAGAGAGAGAGAATAATATATTTTTATTTTAATAAAAATTAACTCATACGAAGAGAACGGGTATTTCCGCTAGTCCATGATAAAATTACCAAAGTTAACTCTTCTGGTTTTCTTAGCACAAAACACACTCGAGTTTTTCATTAGTAATTTCTCAAGTATAGAAATTACTCGTTCTGATGTTTATCTTAATGTCAAATACGTTCGAAGTAAAAGTTAATTATAAACTAGGAAATCATTTTAATGAGTTAATTAAAAATTCTTCAACCGATTATCCTAATTAACCAATGATTATGATATTTACTACGACACATTCCTGTTTTTGTCTAATCCTTATCTAATTGGTAATAACAAAACAAATTACAATCTTATAAGGACTTTAACTATTCAAAATATACGTTTTACGCAGCAATTCATGTTACGATAATAAGTACTATAACTCCACGTATACAGTTACTTAAAAAGGCACCAAAAATTTGAGAAACTTAGATAAATCGGTTCAACATGGTAATCGCCAGAGATAAATCGGTCAACATAGCTACACAATCAATTCATCTTTTGAAAAGCTTGATAAAAAATATGTCCACGCTATTCAAACTGGACTTAATGAACAAAAGAAAAATAACTTTGGATAAGTTTCTAAAGCGAATATTGATTTGCACACACACGTCTTCAAATTATATTTTAATGCTATGAATAAGAATGACATCTGAATTGACATCCGCCTCTTTTTACTTCTACTCCACACCAACGGGAGAACGTTTGAGCCTAAACAGATTTAACGTGCATCGTCCCCTTCTGCACTGCTGGGATGCAGCGGTACTAGACTCGAATTCATGACACGCCAGACATGAGTCTGTTACCTTAACCATTAGGCTACCGCTGCCAGCCCTAGTGGTCAAAGTATTGGATTGTGGCTGGTAGGTCATAAGTTACAGCCCAGTACCACTAGAGACCCGCCGTGTAGAGAAGCGATGCACGCTAAGTCGATCAAGAGCTAACAAATGTCCTCCCGTTGGTGTGATGTTGTAATTAGGATAAGGGAGTGCCAGCTCAGGTTTCGTCCCCCTCACTTGAACTTGGTTCAAAATTTCGAGGTCCGTCACCAAAAGCCCTCATGTAGCTGAACACTGTGACATTTATATCACTCACTCACTCACTTGACCACTAGGCTACCGCGACCACGACAGTTTACATGGGAAAAGGGCAAATTTTACAATTGGATGACACCTGCAGAATGCATAAGAAGTTTGAGAAGTTCAAAACAAGATTTATGGGCAGTAAAATGCAAGAGCGAGGAAAATATAAGACATTCTTCAGTTTTAGGGAAAAAATACCGGGTGAGTGTTTATTAAAGATACATAAAACCGACGTGAGGGATGTTGGTGACGGAGGTCGTCCGTTCGAACCATGGTCAAGTGACGAGGAAAACACCTTAGGTGCTACCAAACTCTTCTTACCTCCATATCAAGTCAACAAAGCGGCTTCGAGCAACGACAGATTTACGAGCATGAGTTCCTCTACACGGTGAGCCTTCAGATCTCCAACTCATGACACAACAGACCCGAGTTCGCTACTATGAACACTCTGTAACTGTGGCAATTGTTGCAAGAAAAGATAAGAAACAAGAAATTTATTTTTTGTGTGAGTGAGGTAGAGTTATATTAACGTCACTCAAGAAAGGTACACGGGAGTTATTGGTGACGGACCTGAAGGATATTTAATCTCGAAACCTTTCGTTAAGTAAGAAAGTAACTTACCACTGGACCAAAGTAATCACTTCAGTCCAGAGACTGTCACTGGCTTATATAGATCCGCCGATACACACTCCCTACCAGTGAGTCGGTAAGTGAACGAACGATACAATTGTTATGGCAAGTGTGTGAGTTGTTGCTGTTGCATCATTTGATTCTGACGGCTTGTTGGTTGCGTCATTTGGATCTGACGGCCTATTGGTTGCGTCATGTGTATTTGACTGCTTGGTTGCATTTGCGGCGGGTAGATGGCGCCACGACAGCTACGGGAAGGACACGGTTTTCTTTGTTCAGTGTCAAGGTCGCCAATGAAGGAGATTCGAACTCGATACCTTTCGTTACGTAAGCACATAACTTACCGCTAGACCAAAGGGATCACTTCAGTCCTGAGGCTGTTCTTGGCTTCTATAGATACCACCACCACCATAAACCTCTAACTTTCGAACCTCGGTCAAGTGACAAGGGTGACACCTAAGCTGTCACACTCCTCTCCAAACTCCCACACCAAAGGGAGCAAATTGAGCCTCGACAGATACGTTCATTTGACCCCTCTACAAGGCGAATATTCAACGGCCCCAAAACTTGAACCAGTGACACGCCGTGAAAAATTGAAAAAAGATTTATAAGCAGTATATATATAAAGGGCAAGAGAGACGGAGAAAAGTAAAGCATATCCATGGATTTTCGGAAAAAACTCCAGGTGAATGAGAGTTAGAGTTATATTAACACCGCACTATAATGTAAACCAAGGGCTATTGGAGACGGATCTCATGATTTTGATCCACGATCACGGGACGAGGACGACATCTGAGCTGGCATCCAATACTTCTCCCTACCACACTTCGTCAATGCTAGGACTTAGCCACGACGAATTTAATGTGCAACAGCCTCTTTAAACGGTTGTTCTTTAGTGGATTTAGGACCCGAACCCCCTACTCGAAAATGCCGCCGGTCACGTATTATATCTATGACTACTAGATTACCTCGGCACCTAAAATCCATGGATTTCTGTTCTCAAATTTATGGACAGGTTAGCCATGAATGCTTGTGTTCTGCGCACGCCGGGTTCTATTAAGAGCAGCGCTGTTGAGTTCGCTGATAAGGACGTAGATTTCTTCTGATGAAGGCGGTGTTAAAACGAGCTGGAAATGCTTGTTAACTAATTTCAATTCAACAGGGGGAAAAACTTTTTAACACAAACAACAAATTTCATTACTAAAAGTCAAGCAGTTCGAAAACGGAGTTTTTTTTTTTATCAATTGCCCAATTAGCTCCCCGCTGCTTCATTGGAGTCGATTTCCCAAAGAGCCGTTCGTAACAAATCTCTATTCAACAAAAGAAATATGCTTACCTAATTTCAAGTATGTGGATTTAAAACTAATAACACAAGATTTCTTTCATTATAAAACCTCTTAAGGCCTCTTGGGTTGATTTTTGCACTAGACGTTTTGTAGTGGATCTCTACTGCCTGAAAGGGCCGTGCCTATCAAATTTCAAGTCTGTAGGTCTAATAATTCAAAGACGCGAACTTTTTTATCCATAACAGCCCCTAAGTCTTCACAACGCCCTTTGGGGGCAGATTTTCGCGAAAACTGTCTTATAGTGAATCTCTTCTCCATGACAGTAATGTGCCTACCAAGTTTCAAGACTGTAGGACTAATAATTCCGGAGATATCGTGATGAGAGAAACGCTTTTCTCTTTTATATATATAAATAAGAATTAAGCCATTTTATATTTATCTCAGAATTGAAGGTGTTTTGTTTTTTAAAAAGACTTATGAAGGATTAGTTTCCTTTATTCGAAAACTGTCAAAACTATTCGGAATTTTTCAGTTAAATAACAGATTCTTTTAATAATGCCTAAGCGTCAATTTAATAAACACGTCTGGCACCAACGCATTTTATTATTTTCCTCGCATCATGCATTTTATCTATAACGACGTGATTGCTTTTTGATATTGCTGATACATTTTATTATTATTATTATTGCAATATCTTTTTTTTCCTCACTATTTCTTTAGTTTTATAATGCATTGTTCTGTAACAAAGCTGTTAAGTTATTCACCTTTTTATATCATTAAAACTTCGTGATCTTCGTTTTTTCCCCCCTGTTACGGGACAGATAATAAATTGTTTAACTTTTCGCTTCGAACTTTGGAAAATTACTTTAAAATGAATATATTGAGAAAAATATTCATAATCTTTATTCTGACATTTTGGCATCGTTTTCAATGCTAATACTTTTTCAATAAATAATTACTTTTATAAATTGAAATTTTCTCATTATTAGCCTTAAGTTTGCGCAATATACTTTTCAGATATTTATCGTAATGTTCAACAATTATTTTTTACAAGTAATGTTAAATCTTTTCCCATACATACGAGGGCTGTTTTTTAAATAAGGTCCGTTTGTTTTTTAAAAAATAACAACAATATTTTGTTTTAAAATACCTTTATTTTAGGATTGCACATACTTTCACCTATTTTTCTACAAAGTTGCCGATTTTATTAATGCACTTGTCATACCTTAGAACTAAGTTTTGAAAATCCTCTTCAAAGAAGTCTCCGCCAGGTCGGACAGCCAAGAGTTCACGGCCGCTTTCATTTCTTCGTTGTCACTGAAGCACTACCCACCACGACTGCGTTTGTGGTACCGAGAAAGGTGGAAATCGTTAGAGGAGCAGGGTCGGGGCTGTATAATGCATGGTCCAAAACCTCCCAGCCAAAAGATTCGATTACGTCCCGAGTCGTTCGAGAAGTGTGAGGCCTTGCGTTATCGTGGAGGAGCAAAACACCTTTTGACAACATACCACGCCATTAAGAAGGGAAAGTGGCCGTGAATTCTTGGCTGTCCGAACAGGCGGAAGACTTCTTTGAAGATGATTTTCAAAACTTAGCTCTAAGGTATGACAAGTGCATTAATAAACTCGGGAAATATGTCGAAAAATAGGCAAATTTATGTATAATCCTAAAATAAAGGTTTTTTGAAACAAAATACTGTTGTTATTTCTTAAAAAACAGACGTCGTATATATTTATGTATATTTCATAAATATACACAAAATAGTTATAGACCTAAGATAACTAGTCAATATAGTGAAAAGTATTTTAGCCATAGTAGTACTATAGCAAACTCCTGGTCTTAGGAATCAGGATTGCAGGTTTAAACAAAGTTTTGCGAATAGCCAACCTTCACCTGTATTTGCCAATACTCTGGTCCATAGGGAAAGCAAGAAATGTCAAGAGAATGTTTAGTTATGCAAATAATACCACAATCTATTAACATAAAATAATAAAAATTATAGCCTATAAAAAGTACAAGTATATTTTAAAATCAATGCTAAAACAATTAAATGAAAAAACTTACCACGGGAGTATAGCAATAATCATTTTCTCCGCGCGACTGAAAGGAGTATATCAGAAACGCATAAAATTAGTTAGTTATGATAAAATAACATTAAGTCCATATATATGCATTTAAAAACTCTTCGTATTGTTTCAAAATATATAGAAAATAAAAGAACAACCCCAGACAAACACAATTTTATTATTCATTTATTTAATCTGTGGCGCCATCTATCAACTAACTGTACAACTAATTAGAAATGCTATATATATATATATATATTATAATTAATACAGTCGGACCTTGATTTAAGGAATTCATTGTGACCGAGCATTTTGTTCCGGATTGTTCGTTAAATCGGGTTCCAATCAAAATACAAGTTTTTTGCACTTATCTTTTGGAAACTCTACAATAAGCAACTACACAAAAAATATCCATAGTTAGAAAGCACACACTTTTTATTCAGAAGCTAAAACTACTATTACTGAATTTACGTACCACATTTAATTGGAAATTTTAAAATACTGAGTAACAGAGGTTTAAAAAAAATTTCTGATTTCTGACTCGAAAGAGTTATTTTTCGACTTTATGGTGGAGAAGAAAATGCTGTGTCATTTACATCCTGCTCTGCTTAAGGTATGTTTTCACAGTTTCCAAAGAATGTAAAGCATTAGAAAATGTTAATAGTTTTGATAAGAGTTTCATTATCCATTTCTGCATCAGAATCACTATTTATTCATTCCGACAAATCAACAGTTTCCTCAACTTCAACTGTACAGATAGGTAATCCGTCATCAAATGGGATATACGTATAATCGTTAAATATCTTAAAATACACCCTGCTTTGTGGAGTGGGATGAGAAGAAAAAGAATTCCCTTTCCTATTCAAATCTCTCACATTAGAGGTTATATTCATGACTCCTCTACACTTGTCTAATAGTCGTAGGGGCTTGCTGCTGACAAAAAAAGTCATTTCTGCTCCCGACAAAGAAAAAATATGTCATTTTGAAAGAAAAATTTTTTTTTCTTGTCTAACCAATAAAAAACATTTTTTAGGTGGTGAAATAATTCGAGGCTTTGGCCTTCATTTTAATCAAAAAAGAAAAAATTCGTTAAATCGCGAAATTCGTTAAATAGGGATTCGGTAAATCAAGGTTTGACTGTATTTGAAAGTGTGCTCATAATTTCAGACACCCGGTATATTGTGTGTCGCTGTGATTAGATTTACAAAATGTCTTACTGAAATTGTATTCAAATAGATTTCGCTGATGTATCCCATTTTAGTTGATTTTAATAAAATATCTGAAAAAAGAAAGAGCGAATTATAAAGAAAGTTCTCACTTCTAAACAAAAAGGGTGTTAATAAGCATATTTTCTTACCTTGTTTATTTCGAATAATGTACACTTAAAAATTCATATTGTTGCGTTTATCGGGGTTTGTAGATTTTATGATGTTAGTACCAATGAGAAAAACAGTTCTTTAAGATCCTTGAAAATTTATTGAGGAAAAACAATCCTTAAAAATACAGTATACAGCACTAAAATTTTCATAACAATTTCTAGAAAGTTTTCACACCTTTTGTAGCACTCATACATAACTATCAGTATCTAAAAATACACGCACGTTCTGTTAAAGATTATCCACAAGCAACCTCTCGTTCAGAGGCGAGTCAATATTTCATCAGCCGAAGTAATACTGACTCAGTTTCCGCAAGCGACTACTATTTTACAGTCTGCGAGCCGACCTTCCAGCGCTTCCTCAAAAAGTCCACTATCCTCATAGAACGTGATATTATAGGTTTCTCCAATAATTTACCGAAGTATCCATATGGTCGTCAAAAACAATCTCCATCATAGTCACTAAGACACCAAATTTTGTCACCTAAAATGATGCCAACTTGGCTGTATCGCCAATATTTCGCCAAGTTTCCATTGAAAGGTCAGTATACTGTAAGGGACGGCGCTGTTTGCGAATATTACAATTTTTATCATAAAATAAATACATCAGAATGTACTATTAACGTATTTAACATCAAGATATAAATTATTTACATCATTTTAGTCATTAACTATACAAAATTCCTAACAGTATTAATTCTAATTATTTATCGTGTATAGCAGCAAACTCCTTCGAAAGGACTGCCGACAATAAAGCGAAGTAAACAACAAATTGAAAATATTTTGAAACTAAAAAATACTAACATTTGCATAGCGATCGAAAGCTATTTGCCAAAAATAAATTTTTTTTAAATTATTTCGGCAGTGGAAGCAACGTTGCGTAAAATATTACTTATTTGTTCGTAAAGTACGAAAATAAGTTCTAAGCCATTAATAATTTTAAATAACAAAAATAGACATATCTTGTTAAGAAATTAATTTCTTGTAATGTATTCAAAAATTCTTTCTTGATTCAACCTAGTATATGTATGTATATATATAGAGAGAGAGAGAAAGAGAGCGTACTGCCATAAATTCAACACTACGCATTTATTTTTATATTTATCACTTCTTTAAATATTCGTTATTTCATGCATGCTTGATTATTCTTTTGTCACGCGGCAAGAAAATTAATCTTGTTCAAACAAAACTTCTGGCGGAATTTTTTTTAAAGTTTACCCGAAATTATTCACTGTCACTAAAATTTGACAAAAAATGTACATTTTTTGACACGACTTAATGTGGAAAGATTTTTTGTCGTACGCTTTCCGCTTGCTTAAACTAAAATAAAGCCACTTTAAATATTTCATGAGGCGGGTAATTGTTTTGAAAACGCTTTTATGACCAATTTTACTTTCAAGAAGGAATGTGATATTTTTTAAACAGTAAAAATAGCTTAAGAAATTATATTGAGATGGATTTTTTTTTAAAAAAACACGTTATTTGCGTTGGTGTAAAAACTATTTTAAGTGCTAAGTGTGCGTTAAATCTCTTTTAAAACAGCATTAGAAGTTACCCACCCACTTCGCTGTGTACTTTATGATTTTGAATGAATATATGCTGTTTAAATTTATTATTAATACTAAGTGCTGGCATTAAGCATTCGATTGAATTAAAAAACATTCTTATATCCTTCGTCTCTTCATTTAGTAAATTATAGTTTAAAAAAAACTAGCTATATATAAAAAACACCCTTTCTTAGTTAATCGAATTAAGTTGTAACTTAATCGTTTAGTAGCCAAATCTGGAACAAGTCGCCAAATCTGGAATTAGTAACCAAATCTAGATCTGAAATTAGTCGCCAAATGCGGGATGGGATCTGAAAACGGGAAATCGTTAATTCTGATGTTCCTAATCAGGTAATGGAACAAAATTATTAAATTATTGTATTGTCATCGGTCCTGGACAACTGAGCAGAATTTCTAATTAATCTGACCTTTTAAAATGGGTAAAAGTTTAGTTCAAAGATTCCGTTACATACAAGTGAAGCCTACAAGAGTGTTAAAAAGGACAGGGCTTGAATTTTTAAAACTATTGTAGGTTTATCTTTTACAACCCCATAACTCCCCTTTTGGAGTCGATTTCTGCAAAAACTTTCTTAGCGGATCTTTACTAAAGAAAAGGAGCATAATTACCAAATTTCAAGTCTGTAGGAATAATATCTGAAAAACGGAAATATTATCTATAACACCTCTAAACTCCTCACCCCCTCTCCCCTGCCTTGGGAATTGATTAATCGTTTAAGAGGTCAAATGTTTCGCCAAAAATGTTCCAAAAAAGGGCATTTTTTTTATTTCATTTATATAAGCAAAATACTTAACACGATGGGAAATTAGAAAAAATTTATTTTAATTTTCAATTTTAAAGTTTTCAAGCTATTTTTTGATTCCTACTATTAGTTCACCTCTCCCCATATATATTTATTTATTTATATAACTTGTTCAAATTTTCAATCGTTAATAAAATACTTTCTGTTCTTCCAATGAGGTTAATACAATTTTTTCAATCATTAATTCATTAATTACCGGTTAATTAATTAAATTAATTACAGGTTTTCGACACCAATTTAGATTCACCTCCATTGTTTCAACAATGTAACTGTTAAAACAATGACAAAAGTACGTGGCGAAAACCGGTTTTTCAGTCAAACCGAGTGTAATATAATAAACTGAAGCAAATAAATTGGAATATTAATCGAAATTTTCGAATCAAGTGGTCACTTTTAAAAAGATGTACAGCCTGCATTAGTGTCCAAAGAAAACCCTTCGTTTATTTATTTCATCAACCCCTTAATTGCCGATTAAAAGTTCGCTTCCCTTGTGCAACCGTTTCTTACGTAGGCGAGCGTATGTGGCGTATAAATAAGTAAATTTTCTCTGAAATAAGTAAATTTTTCACAAAAACGCGGTCAAGGTCATTTTATTTCATTCCAAAACCATTTCGGAATTGTTTTGTGGCCGGCGTGTCACGAGTTCGAGCCTAGTACCACTGAAGACCAGCCGTCTGAGGGAGCGATGCACGTTAAATCTGTTGAGAGCTCAAATTTTGATGGATGGGCTACATCATCCATCAGTGCACGAGAGTTAGAAGGAAGATTAGCCACAGTCAAAATAAACACAATTTATTTACAAGTCTCAACAACCTAACAAACCCGAACAACCCAAGTTAGGAAATGCACCTTAATTAATTATGGGAGCAAAAGCGAGGAATGCGATGTAAGTAATATTTAACAATAAATTTAATCATTTACTTTAGAAATCTCTTAGCTATACACATTCCACATGATCTAAGATACGTCTAAGTTGATCTGTTTCAATCCGGCGCTAATCCAATTTAAATAAATATCCAATTGACAAATCGCCAATCTTAAATATTAAGCAAATAATCTACGAAACACTCTCTCCTAGCTTTCTATTACTTTACGTTAATCATTCTATGTTATCTTTTAGCATCTATCCTCTTTCTCCCTCGAAGCTGAAAGTTAATGTTTAAATATAAGCCTTGATTTGCATTAGTCAATCTTAGTCTTCGGGAGAAAGTTTTCAATAGAATAATACTTAAAAGAAGTGTTTCCCCAAGAGTATTAGTAGGAGGTACGTGAATAGACCCGTTACAAATTGTCCTCCCATTGGTGTGATGTGGTAGTTGGGAGAGGGGGTGCCAGATCAGGTGTCATCCTCGTCTCTTAACCATGGCTCAAAATTTCTAGTCCGTCACCGAAAGCCCTCGTGTAGCTGAACTGTGCGACTTTAATATTCACTCACTCACACTCTCGGAATAGTTTTACTGATAGCAGCACAAAGTAAAGAATCGTATTTCGGAAGGACGGATATATACGTCCGAGGCACATATTGCATGGTTTGAGCGAGACGGATATATACGCCGGTGGCACTTAAAAAGTTGCAAAAATCTTTTCCCACTTTAACTTTATATTTATTGCTTAGATCGAGATACATAAAATTCAGTTTTTTTTAAAGAAAATCATTTTTAAAAGAAAACTGCCATTTTTTTGGAATTGTCACTAAATGGTTCATTTTTTTCAAATAACTTGCTTAGAGAAGTATGTTTTATTTTTTTTTACTTTTTATGAGCCGTCAGAGTTACGCGACATCATTTTCTCAAACCTGCTGAAACTATTTTAAACAAACCATCAAAGGGGTTTTTGATGTGTAACATCTTCCCTCTCGAATGCTGGAGATCTGTGGGAGTGACTTCGTGAAAAGGGACGGAAAAGCGTAACAGGAAGTTTGGGAAGTGCGCGCTATTTAATTTGACCAATCAGCTCGTTTATTGGTGTCTCTTCGCTACCCTGGCAGTGAAGTTCTGTTTTTCTCCTTCATTCGGGAGGGGCTCCACCCTCCCCCACCCCCTGTGGTCTAGGCCGTGGGACCTTTGTTTTTATTTTCTCACTTTAGGATCAGAGAAGAAGCTAAGTCCTTTAGGCAGAGACGTGGTTAGATAATGACGAACGCGTTTCGATACCTGACTTCGATTGCTGCGTACAATTTAAACGACCGAGCCACAGAGCAGCTGGTGTTGCGATCTATCGTAAACAGAACAACTCACATGTTGTGGCTCGACATATGGATATTACTTATCGTCAAACAAGTGGACTGGGTATTGTTATTCAAGATATTGAGGACATATGTGCGGCAGAATCCTTATTTGAAAACAGACAAACAGAGTGATTTCCGTGGTCGTATACATTTCTCCGAATCAAACGGTTCAAAAAATTAAAGATTTCCTGCATTTTTTTACTTTTACCCTATACCGAAGGTGGTTCTTCTCTTTAAAAAAGCTACCACTCGCTTCTCATGATTTTGAGGGTTGATTTTAAAGTTAACTTCAGTTTTCTAGAAGCCGAGCCACTCATAGCTTTTTTGAATGATGAACTCAAGCTCCAAATGAACGCAAATCGAAATGTTTCGACAACTAACAGTGGTACTGTTATTGACGCTATTTTTCAACGGTTTTTAAAGACTTTGAAATCGCAAGTATGTGTCATATTCTAGTTATCATAAATTATCATCACCACTCTTCCCCAAATTGAACAAGAATAATTATTTTTGATAAAAAATTTCATTACTCCTTGTGTTGATTAAATAAAATTTTCATTAAAGATGTAGTTATTCCATAGAAAATTATTTCCAATCATACCAGATTCATTTTTTTTTCAGGATTTGAGTTGCTATTGCGAATTTACCACGATAACATGTCAGATGTTACACATCGTATGCAACTACTGCAAGACTCGTTTCTTTTTTTTTCCATTTCTGACTGTGATTAATAGCAAGGCTATGAAATAGATCCCGTTCATAAATTCACTGTGAAATTGGGGAATTTGCAGTCACAATACTTTATGATATGATGGAAGATATCAACAGGGGTATTTTCAAAACAAAGATGCTCCGCAAATAAAAAAAATTTCTCTATGATTGTTATGCATAGAAAAGAACAAATGTTGCACCATTTTGTAATCTTTACTAAATGGGACAACTTTTGAGAAACTTACCTGTGTTTGTGTTTAATAGCTTTCTTTTAAAAGAAAGTCAAAGTTAGGTGACATCTTTTTCTCAAGCCCTGATTCTCTCTCTCACACAAACAACGTTAGTTATAATTAAAACAGCCTTTTTTTTTCTTCGACTTGTGACTGCGATTAACAGTACGGCTATGTAAAATAATGCGAGTGAAAAAATCATCGTAAAATTGTGAAATTTGGGTCACAGTGGCTAATGATGGGATGGACACATCGCATCATTGGCCATTGTGATCTTTGGCCACATTTTCCGCATTTTCAAATAATGTGCTCGTCCTTACTTAACCAAGTGTGATTGGTATTTTTTTTTTTTATTTTTTCCCAGAACAGATATGACTCCCCCTTTCATCTCGTGCATGCTTAACGTTAAATTTCGGGATATCTTGCATAATGTTTTTAATTTCAGAACTATTTTTTTCAAGCGATCGTATTCGAGCAATGAATATTTTAAGATTGGATTATTTTCATGTCGCTGAAATTTCGTTCTTCGTATAAAAAAATGTTTTAAAATTGCATTCTAAGTGAAACAGTGCAAATATACAAAATTTAGTTATAATAATCTGAAAAGTGAGAGTGAGTTAGAGTTATATTAGCGTAGCACTATAAAGCAACACGCGGGGTTTGGGCGATGGACCTCGGATTTTGTACATCGGTCAAGTTATGAAAATGAAACCTGAGCTACTAACCTCTCTCCTTACTACCACATTACACCAAAGATAGAACAATGAGCCTCGACGGATTTAACATAATAATCTCAGAGTTATGGGAAAAGCTAACGAAATTCTTAAAATATTAAGTTATAATTGTTCAAGCTGTTATGATGTGTGCGTGTGTGTGTGCGTGCGTGCGTGACAGAGAGATATAGAGAGGTTTTAACGACAAATATGGAATTAAATGTCTTTATTGAAGGTACGGGGGGTTTCCTTCATACTGACACAACTTGTTACAATGCGTTTTTAACGGGTAAAAGAACCCCGACTTAGGGGGACGACAATTTTTAAATAGGTGAAGTCAGAAGAGATAGCGAACAAGCAAATTCCCCAAAGCGATGATTCATGGGTTTTTCGGGACTCTAATAGTTCTGTGCCTCTAGACAGGGCGATATTAAGTCTACAAGAAAGGTTTAGTGACTGGAGGGGAAGGATGACGAAATATTGCATTCATCTTGCAAGTTTTACTTTAAAGATAACGAATATAAAAATATCTATTTATATATTTTTTTACATTTATATATATATTCAAAGAAAAATTAACTCCGCCCTCCCCTCCCTCCAAAAAAAACATGCATTCAGTCACAATTGAACGAAATACATTTCCCAACTGAATCAGAACGGGGTATCAAACTCATGTAAGATCTAATAAGAGTACGTCTGAGGAGAATGGGGTTCTGTGGAGTCCGAACTACTATAATTTCCAATCTTCGCATTATCTTCGTAATTTATGCTCTACACCAATGTCGCTGGCATCATTCGCAATTTCCCAAAAGGCCCCGCTGTGTTTTAACCGACCTATGGTATTTGCCTGAAATGCGAATTGCTTACACACTGGGATTAATTAGGAGGGGGGGTCGCCTCAGATTTGTAAATATTTAATTAAACTGAAAAGTATAATAGAGCAGTGGTCTCAAATCAATCCGGTTCGTACAAATTTAAAAAAAAAAAACGAAATGAATTCGAAATGCCGAATTGATTTCCTGGGAAAAACACAATCCAGATTGGTAAATTTGCAAAAATAGGATGGAACAAAATTCACACGTAAAAATATAACACTTGTAAGTTTATTTTAAAGTACCAGATGTGCGAAAAATATGACTAAACTTTCAAATACAGTGTATCCGTGCTTAAACTCTCCGAAAGTTATGGCTTATTAGTACGGAACTACCCATCAAAATGTAATAAACTGTTCATCCGAGGTTTGAAAGCCCTCCGAGATTTTTTGGGTCTAGTCCGATTGCCCGTAGGTGCGCGCATTATTCAACAATCGCAGACGATAAACTTGCTTCATTAGTAAAGTAGATAAACAGTGACTTCATTAGTAAAGATGATGACACCACAGCAAAAAGTGTAGAGCGTACTTTGGTTAAGAGAATTTGAACAGTCACGTGTACAACGACGTGTTCAAACCGAATGGAATGTCAATCTTCTGACATCAAAATCTACCCATCAATGGGAAAGAATTATAAAGGAGACGAGAACTTTGGTATCTCAAACTGGCAAGTATCCTTAAGTTTTCGCGATAGAAGACACTGTTGATCTCGTGTGCGTGATTCATTTTGTAGGAGTCCTGATATTCTATTAGGCTATTAGGCACTTCAGTAAAAACATTCCAGTCTGTTCGATCACGTCACTGTACACGCGTGACTAATTTAAATTCCGTTCATCAAAGAGCACGCTAAAACTTAAAATGAATTTACATCCCTTCTACCCTGTGACCCGACTAAAGGTGTGGAAGGAACTGAATGATCATACGACATGATGAATTCCAATTATTTTATTTATCACTATAATCAACTGAGACACAAACAACACTTTAAACAAGATAATTCGAATCAGTAACAAAACGGGAGAGAGACGAGATTGCGTTGGGAAGAATATATTCAATCATGCAGCTCTACCTTCAATATAACTTCATACACAGAGCTTACGTATTTAATGATCGCCCTATAAGTTTAACCTTCTAAACATCGACTTAATTTAAGATCACAGTACCTGGACTCTTGCAGTCTTCTATTTGCTTTAAGTTGATTTTAACACTTCCAGCTAGCTAATTTAATCACTTTCTTAATATCCAAACTTCTGGCTTCTTACTTTGTTTACGTATACGTTTCACTGCCAATTTACTTCACTTCTAATCTATTCACAATTCACTAATTCTCAAACTCGCGAATAAAGAATATATATATTAAACTTAATTTTCATATCACGTTTTCTGCCTTTCGGAGGAGATTCGTTGAAAATGCTGGCCCAAAAGAATTCCCCAGAGGGTTAGTGGAAGGACGCGTATAGATCCGTCACAACCTTTTGCTGTGGCATCCACATCTTTATTAATGGAGTCAGCGTAACAAGTTTATCGTATGCTATTGCAAAACAATATGTGCACGTACGCCCGATAGGATTACACCCAAAAAATATCGGATGGTTTTCCAATCCACGAATTAAAAGTTTAGTACATTCTGATGGATGATTCCGTGATATAAAGCCATAATTTTTCGATACTTTAAGCCTTTCAACCCTGTATTAATTATAAAAAAAGAGATTCTCTTATGGATTTTTTTTGTTCCATTAAGAAAACATCAAAAAGGGGTTTTTTAATGTTTTATTACACGATTTCCATGTGAGCATCATTAGTTGCGCACAACACTTCGATTCTATACGAGATTTCTAGCCACGTTCTATAAAGTATTGCATGATCAAACTGTCGGTTCCTACTTCCCACTGAAACCCCTTGTCTACCCTCGGATCCGGATAGGTGTGTGGGAGAAACTGAATAATTAGTGGACATGATTCACTAATTATTTCATCGTCACCGAAATATCAAGCAGACACAATAACAATCTAATTAAGATAACAGATCAGATAGCAGAGCGTGGAGGTGACACTTAATAGCCTGGGGATATTAATACGGACCCTCAACTGATTCCACGATAACTTAAGCAAGCTCAATATAAACTACGTCGTGCACTAATAAGCTAACTTTTATTTGAATAAGGATCCCGATACCTGTTCTTTTATAAAATCAAGTCCTACACTTGAGTCCTGGAAGGCGAGCCTTATCCGGATTTAATCACCGTCGATTGATCCACTCTCAGTAATCTTCAATTGATAAACTCCAAATGCACTTAATCATTTCATGATCCTTCACTCTCCAACTAACCAACTAACTCGCCAGCTAACTCCTAAAACTCGCGAATACAGAATTTATATAATATACTTAATTTGCATAATCACGCTTTCCTCACTCGGTGAAAGTTGGTTGATAATATTGTTTCCCCAAGTTAGTAGAGCCACGTGTAAATCCGTCACAACTGTAATTCGACTTTTTATTTCATCAGTGTCACTCACCGAAGTTTGGAAAACAATGTTTTTCTCGTATCCTTACAAGAAGTTCATAGGTGTTATGTCTGGAGATCTAGATGGCCATGTTATTGAACTTCCTCTTTTCATTCATCATTCGGGG
This sequence comes from Trichonephila clavata, assembly GCA_019973975.1. Lineage (NCBI taxonomy): Eukaryota > Metazoa > Arthropoda > Arachnida > Araneae > Nephilidae > Trichonephila > Trichonephila clavata. Next base: position 80,155 of record BMAO01004911.1, read on the forward strand.
AAGTTTTCCTCACTTCCAAACTCCAGAGTGGTGGGGCCCCATTTACCTTGTACACGTTTTGCCGATTTATATTCAATAAACCCTTCTACAGCTTGCGCTTGTTCTTGAGATGAAGCCATTTTCAAATGAAGATGTTGAAAACGGGACGTTGCGCTATCTAGTTTGCGTTTCTTTGAACAGAAACTTTAATATTTTCTTTATGGAACACATAAGAAACCGAAAGTGAAAATATTTGTTTATTAAATTCCTACTAATATTTCACATTCTCCTATATATATATAATCTTGTTCAAATTTTCAATCGTTATTAAAATACTTTTTATTCATACACTCAAGTTCAAATACATTTTTTAAACTTGTAGTAGATGACACTTGATGTTAATACAGTTTTTTTTTAAATAGTAATTCGTTAATTCAATTTAATTAATTAACTATAGTTTAAAATATATATTTCAGTCGATATTATTCCTCTAGAGATTCCTCTGGACCATTGGATAAGACAGCTTTTTTTTTAATTTGTGATGAAGATTTAACTTAACTTGAATAATCATATGCTATTTAGACGTCAGCATTTCTTTTACACTGGTTTTAAGATAAATTTTTACTTATAAAATTTAATTGTTATTATAAATGTAATTACAAATTTAATGTGTTTAAAATGTTTTCTAATGTTAATTTAAAAGATGCTTTGCCACTTAATATTGAGATTCATTATATGTATATGCATATTTATATTAATTGCAATTATTTATAATAAAAAGTAAATAAAATAAATTTTTCTTTGTTGCCCTAAGTAGAAATTGAGTTTAAAAAAAAAAATTGTATTACTTGTTTTTAAATAATTTTGGAAAATATAGTCATATATATTTTTTGGACACCCTATTTTATATTAATATCGATTTTTCAGATAATCTGGAAAAATTTCAAAAACAATATGACGTTCATTCTCGACATTTTATCCCCCTCTCCCCTCCCAACCAGCCGGTGATGTTTATTCGAGAAGATGGATAAAATATCAACAATTTTTCTTTAAGTCTGAAGCTGTGGAAATTATGACATGGGAAATAAATCTTCGTTGTCCTCTAGAAAATTCCTGTGTCAATTTTTTAAATATTTTTTATTATTTGTGAATTCAATAATGTTAAGGATATAGTGGAAAGAATCAATCTAAGCCCGTATTGCCTCGATAAAATCAAGATCATATTTTATAAAAGGGATACTTTTACAGTTTCTTCAGACATACAGAGATAAGTATTTGTCTATAATAATAAACAACCGTTTACCCACTCTCTTCGCTGGATATTTTATGCTGTTGTATGAATATATTTTGTTTATATAAATTATTAATATCTCTAAGCCTTAGTATTAAGCCTTCGATTTGTAATAACCCCTCCCCCTCTTCCCGTCTACCCTGTGATCCAGCTAAAGGTGTGGAAGGAAGTGAAGGATTATTCGACATGATAATTTCCAATTATTTTAGCACTTTAATCGACTCAAACACAACTCAATGCAACACAATAAATAGGATGTTTCAATCAATCAACAGAGGGAGGGGACGAGAGTCGCGTTTTGAGAGAATACATCAAATAAATCAACCACTTTAGAATAATCGATCTACTACCTCAATATTACGTTACCCCGTAGATATATAACTATTGATCAATAACCTCTTTAATACTTTAAATATCAAACGTAATATGAAGATAACAATACCTGAACTGTAGGCACTCTTCTTATCAATTAAGGCTTAATCTTTCAATTTCTTTATCAATTTCAACTTACTGTCTTTAATCTCTCACAAGGCCTTTCTAAACTTTTACGGTATTCTTCACCTTGTCACCTTTAGTAAACTAACCTTCTAACTTTCTACTATCTATCCTTCTTCACTTTCTAACTTTCTAGTGAGCGAACCTGAACTATATATAATAATATTAATTTGCATATCACGTCTTCTTCTTAGTAGAAGGTTGATTATTTTTGATAGCCCTAAAGTTTTCCCCAGAGGATTAGTGTAAGGACGCATATAGATCCGTCACAGATTACATTGCAAAACGTTCTTATAATTCTCACATCTTGATTTAAAGAGCACAGGACTAGAATTTCTAAAATTGATGTAGAATTTTCTTTTACTCTCCCATAACCCCTCCCCAAAGTTGATTTTCGCGCAATCCATTTTTAGTGGATCTCTTCTCAACAAAATAAACATGCTTGCCAAATTTAAAATCTAAATCTAATGGTTCAAAAACTGATTTTTTTATCAATAAGCCCCGTATCGCTCTTTGGACTCAATTTCCATTAGACCTGTTCTTAGTGGATTTCAGTTCAACAAAAGAAACATACATACCGAATTTCACTACTATATGTCTAGTAGTTTTAAAACGGGAATTTTTTTTATCGATACGCCCCAGTAACTCTCCACTCCTCCCCCACTGGAGCTCATTTTTCTAAAATCCGCTTTTATCGACGTTCTATTCAACAAAAGAAACATGCCAAAATTCAAGTCTATAGGTCTAACAGTTCAAAAAGGGAATTTTTATCTCACCCCTTAACCCCTCGCAATGCCCTTTAGGAGTCGGTTTTCTCAAAATGCATTCTTAACGGATCTTTACACCATAAAAAAATAAATTAAAAAATCGTGCCTATCAACTCCTTTCAAAACTTCTAGGGGGACGTCAATTGTTTAAAACCCCTTTTGTAGCAGATCTCAACTCTGTGAAAGAAATATGTTTACCAAATTTCTAGTACATGGCTTCAAAAATGTTTTTTTTTAACTATAACGCCCCTTTACCTCTCACGAAACCTCTGGGGCTCGATTTCAGCAAAAGTTATATTTAAGTGGATCTCTACTTTATGAAAGGTACATACTTGACAAATTTCAAGTCCTTAGTTTTTATAGTACTTGAGATATCGTGATGAGTGAGTGGGAGTTGCCTTTCTAATTTACATATTAGATAAATATCTAAAAATTTTACTTTCTTCATGAATCACACTTTAGAAAATCGTTGATTTTAATAAATCTAGAGTTTTCTGATCATACTCTTATTCCTCAACCAGTGTGTGAGAAAAGATAACATCATATACTATTTTACATTTCCTTACAGTAATAATTCTATCTAGATAACGATTTATGACCCCAAAGAAATTCAACTGATGTTTTTCTTTCTGTCATAAGGTTAGCTGTCATTGGTAAACATATGGGTATTCGTGCCCGCTCGCGAAGTCCTATCAATCATTCTCTACTCTCTCTTTTCATATATTTACCCCTTTTTTCTCTCTACTTTCTTCCTCGCACATACGAATTTTTTGTCAGGAGCCCAGAAACTAGTATTCTTTCTCTCTCTTAGATGAAGGAATGCTTTATTCAGTTTGTGCAAATATGTCCTTAACCCCAAGTAAAAGTCTATCAAATAATTTATTTATAGAAAAAAATCAATTTTATCAAATATATTTTTTAAAGTAGATTTTAAACGAATTTTTACTGTATCAAGAAACAAAGAACATTAATACGAAATTCATGTTTTAAAACTTAAAAAATACTCTGATTTATCCTTAGTAAGAATATTTTTTTATTCTAAATATTTTCCTAATACTCTGAAACACGTAACTTATGTTGTTTACCCTGTTGTGATATACTGCTTATCGAAAATTTAAAGGAAAGTACGCTTCCCAGCATAAACTTGAATAATATTCTGGCAAAGATGTGAGCAGAGGGTTAACAGATCAGTGATTTTATCACCTTTGATGACAAATTTGACGGGAAATTATAACGCCGCCAAGTGAGTGAGTGTGAGTGAATATTAACGTCACACTGTTTAGCTACACGAGGCTTTTGGCGACGGACCGCGTAATTTTGAACCATGATCAAGTGACGCGGACGACGCCTGAGCTAGCACCCCCTTCTCCTAACTACCACACCAACGAGAGGACGTTTGAGCTCTCAACAGATTTAACCTGCATCGCTCCCCTACACGGCAGAGGTACTGGGATCGAACTCATAACATGCTAGCCATGATCCGATGCCTAGACCACTTGGCTACCGCAGCCACTTAATGAAGATCGAAACGGCTTTCCAGTTTTGATTGCGACAAAATTAAGTGAGCAACAGCTGAAAGAATCGATTCGGGCTGATAGAAGAGGAACAATTGACAGCATCGCAACGGTAATAGGATATTCTTATGGTTTAGCAAACAGCATAATGTATGATCTTTGATTTTCCGAAAAGTGTGCGCGCGTTGGGTCCCACGGACACTGACTGAGGAACACAAAGACGAATCGAGCGGGCATTTGCTTTCGTCTATTTGGTCCACAAAAACAACATATTGGAGGCAAACAATTTGCAGATGACGACTATGTTCTGCATGAAATTTTACTGTGGATGAGACAGCAGCCCAAAGAATGCTGTCTGGTGGAGATTATGTGTCCTGTCCTTCAAAAGAATGTTGTATGTCAGCTGGAATTGGCGCTCTGATAAAACGATGGGATAAGTGCCTCAAAGTTGCTGAAGATAATGTGGAAAAATAAGAATTGTTTCCAAGTAATTATTATTTTTAATTATTTTTATTATCTTTTCTCACTTATCTAATGCATTTTCTTCATATGAAAAGTTTACGAAAATATCCAGCAGAAAAATTCTTGGTGCCACACAAAACCCGATGTGTAAAAGGGGCCGATGTATAGTAAATCTGTCTAGGCTCAATGTCCTCTCGTTAATGTGGTGTGGTAGGTTAGGAGAGGGTGGATGTTAACGCAGGTGTCGTCCTCGTCACTTGACCGACGTTCTAAATTATGAGGTCCATCGCCAATAGCCCTCGTGTTGCTTTTTTGTTCGACGTTAATATAACTCTCACTCTAACACACTCTACAGAAAAATCAGATAGTAAGTAAGCGCCCGTATGTTAATTGTTAAATGGGGTATCTTTCGCACTTCAAAGCTTTACCATGCTTTTTAAAATGTTCTTTGGAAGGGGATCTCCCTAATTTCAAATTACAAAAAATTCGCTTTTAATAGTTTTTATAACATTTTATATTGTACCGCAGTGTAAACCAATTTTCGAGCCGTTTTAAACTGAGTGAGTCAGTATTAATTAAGAGGTCAATTTTTTTGCCCAAAATATTCCAAAAAAAGACACATTTTTTATTGCATATATAAGCATAATACTTATCGCACTGAATGCGAAAATACAAGAATTTTATTTTTACTTTCAATTTTTTTTCTCAATATTTTTTTTATTTTATTACTGGGGAATTTGCCCAGCCAGTATGGTGGTTATGACACTCGGCTTGTAATCGATTGGGATCGGGTTCGAATCCCGAATAAGGTATGAATGTATCTTCGGGAAAAGAAGTCAGATTTATGCCTGAAATGGATTTCCGTCTCGAACGGAAAACAGTGCACCGCTTCTGTTCTATGCTGGGAACATCGTTTGTAATGAAGTCTATATTCTTCTGTGATTGTATTGTATGTTTCGATTCATCTATCTTTCGTGTGTATATCAGGATGAAACGCAGGGCAACAACAACATTATTAAGGAACACAAAAGCCCTTAAGAGTTTGCTTTTTATAAATACACTCAGCATGCTATGAAGAATGTTTCATATATCTCAAAAGAATTTCTCTCATACTAACAAAGAAAATTCATGTTCGTACCACTTTTTCAAATTGTAGATTTTGTGTGTGTTTATACGCACACACATATTTAAGTATGGTGTAATACTAAGTATTACATTCCAATAGCGACAGAGATAATATCAGCTTTCAATTTCATTTCTTCCTAAGCAACAAATTGCGCATTGCCTGACCAGTCCTTGTTCTCAATCGAATATTTTCAAGAATTTTAATTCCTGCCTTTAAAGAAAACTTCCCGCCTTCACCACAAAGAAAATCCCGGATGAGAAGTATTTCAGTACCATGGATAAACTACATCTTTTAAAAACACTAGCAATAATAATCTAAAAGAAGGAAAAATATATGCAAATCAAAGATAAGAGCTGAAAATATCCGTACAGCTAACAGGCAAAGCGGTTGCGCTCAGCTTTCGGTAGCCCGTCTTCATTTTGAACCTCTGTCAAGTGACGAAGACGACGCCTGAGCTGGAATCCCCCTCTCCGAACTACCACAATATGACAATGGGCGGACTTTAAACCATGCCAGGTTTAACGTGCATCAGCCCTTCTACACGATGTGTCTTTAGCGGCACTAGGCTCGAACTCATGTCCCACCAGCCACGAACTCAGAACCATTACCACTAGGCTACCACGGCCATTACTTTTAATAAAGGTATCAAAAGCAGTTTCATGTTTCTTTTACTGTTGTTTTCATGCATAATTCCAATATAAAAGCTACTTCCATTCTTATACAATGAATCCCTATCAATTTCCATCCATTTTAACCAGTTAACTGTGGCACCCCTGTTTGATTGCGCGCAACTATGTGAGTCACGGAAATCGAACAATGATGAGGGTACTCATCAATCACAGAGCAAGTGTCGATGCTAAAATATTGGACCAAATACATACGTTTATTTTATAAAATTGCTTTAGGTTCCTCCAGCTTTTGGTCACTTGGTCTAAAAGGCTTTTTTTATCCACACAATGGGCTGCGGATTGGTATTTTTACCATTGCAGACCTAGTACATCCCCAAGAGCTGGTATCACTCTTTAGTGCGGCGCCGTGTAGGCGGATACCAATCGCCGCAGGTAATTTTGACGCCCAGTTTCCTCCACAGAGGGAAGGCACCTGAGCTCTGACGATGCGAGCTTGTACCAGGATTTAGTTTTTGCCGAGAGCGCCCAAGCCAAACAGACACTCTAGGTATCTTTTACATAACATATAATCATACGACATGGTCCCAGTCGATTTTCTGCATCACGAAAATCCACCGACTTGGGCCGCGGTCGAACCCGCAACCTTGAGTGCAGAAGGCCAGCGACAAACCAACCACGCCACCCAGCTGGCAGAAAAATAAAGTAATAAAGTCGAAAAGTAATAAAGTAATTTAGCTATAAAGTAACTTTTTATGGATAGCTATGAATTTTAATGAACGCCTAATTACCTAGGTACCCACTGATTTAATTCCTTCTTTGATGACAAAATATGTACTACCAATCTTGACATGAAGCTCTGGAGTAGATCCTGTAGGAGGATCACAGTCCTCTTACCAGAAAAGCACCCTTTTCTCCTCCCCCCAATGAAATAATCGTTTTTTAAGCAGCATGGCGCATTGGGCCTTTAATCTAATGTCAGCCCATGGTTCTAACATCAAACAATTGGTATTTACACCTCTCAATAGTTAGGTAACTTCGGGTCAGCAGCTATTAATGGGCTCAGCACTTGGTCTGCGTCACGTATTTGTCCCATGCCTGACCACTCTGAAAGAACCTTATTATAAATCAACTTCCCGACTTTTACCTTTGCCTCATTTAGGCTAACATCTAAAAAACATTATCATCGCACCTAAATAAATTCGGTATCTGAACTTAAAAGCTGTTTCGGCCGGTGCATGAGTTCATCTTCAATTGTTCATATTTTCTATTTATTTTTTTTACTCTGGCCTGGACATGGAATATTCTAAATATATTGAAATTGTGGAAAACGTTTTGTTTTTCTCAAAAAATTACAATTTAAATAGCCAATGGTCACTACTTTTAATGCAGGATGATTATACTAGTCATGACACAATTTCCTGCAATTTCTCCATGATGAGTGTACTCGTAAATCACAACTAGCTTGTTAAATTACGCATAATTGTGTGCTTTTTCTTATGGACTCAAAGTAAAGTTCTGCATAACTTTAAAGTATCCTTCTTTTCAAGGCTTCAAGTTTCTATGCAAATAAAAACTCCCGATCACCTGTAACTTAAATGATGCTGCATGGAGATTAAATGAATTTTAACTTTCTGAAACTGATATGTAAATTTATCACCCCAAGAGAAAACGTACGCATTTCATATTCATTTGTTCCGAACAAAACTCATTCATTATCTTTCCACTCGCCTTCCGAAATTCGGATCATTCAGTATTTTTACTGTTCATTGTTTTTTTATTCTGGTTCTTTGAATTTTCTAACAAATGACATCAAAAAGCGATGGAGAATTTCCATCCAATACCAGTTTTTTTTTTCTTCCATTTTCTCCTCCACAATTGAATACAGAAAACAATGTATCATATTTCGATTCCTCACAAAATGTAACTTGACACGAACACATATAAGAAATTTATTTTTAATTCCATGTTCTCTGAGAGGATCCCACTTTTTGTTTGGCTTTATGATTTTCTATTCATAAATCAAAATTCGAGCATGTTTGGCTTAAATAGAAAGCTAAAAACGTTGCAAGTTTATAGTTAAATGGAAACAGAGGTTTTATGTTTATTCAGTTACTGATTTAATATAATGGAGTATATATATAAACCAAATGAATATTAATAATAGCATAAGATCAAAAAGCTATTTAAACGAAATTTTTTTTCTAATAAAAACGAAATATGGCAATCCCATTAAAATATATATTTAAATGAGATGCATTAGCTTTTAAATAATACGTAAAACGTTTTTTGTTGAAACACACCCACGCACATCTTAAGTGAAAAAGCGTATTTCTCATTTTAATCAAAAGGAAATAGATGTGCTGGTAAATATTATTCGTTTACATTTCTTTTATTTAAAATTCGTCGTAATTCTTAATAAGGGCTGATGGCAGTTAATCAGACTATTTTCATTCGCAATACTTATTTTTCCAATGACTTTAAATTAAAAATTAGATAAACTATAGCTTAAAAAAACTAAAAAAACATGCTTTTACAGCTAATCGAACTAAAAAATAAAAAATAATTCTTAATATAAGAATAAAATGATTAAGGTCATTGTGGTAAAGGCCAGGGTTGCTCGTATCAATTTCTTACTAGTTCTATTCCAAAATGAGGAGTTAGCGTAAAAAGGTAGTACAAGGCACCCTACGCTTTTACCACAATAACATTAATTTTCTCGTTGATCATTTTATTCTTATATTAGGAATTTTTTATTATTTTTTAGTTCAATTCACTATAAAAAGTTGTTTTCTCGTTTTTCTAAACAATATAATTTACTTTTCATTTTTTAGTTCGATCTACAATAAATGCGTTTTTTTTTTTAGTTTTTAAACTATCCTTTATTCACATTTGTAAATTAATCTTAAATGCGTCATTTTTTTTAGAATCTAGAACACCCATTGGCATCCTAGCAGTGTGTGTGTCGATACGGTCTTGTTTGCAAAATGTAGGATCAGCCAAGTTAAGGAAATCCAGAAAGCTAAGTTTGAAATATTTAATGCGGAAGAAGGTGTAAAAATATCAATGATATTTTTCTCTAAAAAGACCTTTAATATTCTCTCTGGAACTTGCATCAGCATTAGACATAAAAGTACACGTTTTCAATCGAAGAGTTTGTGGGAAATTATTTAATTCGGTAACCTCTGAATCAATTCTCAGCTGTTTTGGTAAAATGAAGCAATGAATGGTGTTTCATTCCACAGATCCACCAAGATAATTTAGAAAAACAGATTTTATGTCTGAGTTTCAAGCAATAAGAACATAAATTATTTTTTCCCACATGCTCGAGTCTTTTTTTTTTTTTATTTACATTTTAGAGAAATTGGACAATTGCTTATGTTATGGTAAGAAATTGGTGACGCATCCTTCCCTTTTTCGCATAAAAAATACATTTTGTTTGTTTTATTTGTATTAAACATGAGTGTTTTCGCTTTAGGGTTGTAACTTTATCTTTTAGTCGCCAAATCTGGAAATGAGAAATTATTAATCCGGATGATCCTGATAAGAACAATGGAGCAAAATTATTAAATTATTGTGTTGCCATCGGTCCTTGACAACTGTGCAAAATTTTTAACTAATCTGACCTTATAAAGTGGGTAAAAATCGAGTTCAAATATTCCGTTACACACAGGTGAGGTTAATAAAAGCGTGTTAAAAAGATATCGGCCAAGAACAAAGAAAATAGCTGTTTAATTAGCCTGTGAAAATACAAGGTGGGCCAAGTAAAAGTGACTTGGACGAATGGAAACGATTGGATGTGAATGCAAAGCATACGCCAAGTGATCGAAGCCGGTTCACAACTTATTGCGGGCTGTGTAAATGTGAGTTGATCAGTGACAATCCATTTGTGGCAACATTAACTGAGGAGTAAAAGGCCTATAGATCAGCGTTTCTCAAACTGGGGGGTGCGCCTCCCCCCTCGGAGGGCGTGATAACTCTACGAGGGTGGTGCGAGCATATTGAAAAGTCGAAAACTAACGATTATTTAAGAAAATTACTAATTTATTGAAATATACAAACAAAATACTTTCTGACATAATAAAAGAAAAGACACATTTACACTCAAATAATGCACTTATATAAATGTATTAGTACTGCAAAATGTGTTTTATAATTAATTTAGCAATACTAAGAACAAGCTTAATAATGACCAGTGATCCCATGTCATATACAAAATTATTTTCAAAAAATAACACTTATATATATCTTGATAATTTGTACGGTTTATAATTAACCCCTTTAACTGCCTGATAATTAGTTAAGTGATTCTCTCCCCAATGCCACCGTTTTCCACGTAAGCGCGGGTATATGTTGTATTGGGGGGGGGGGAGAAAAAAAGGAATAAATAAGCAAATCCTCTGAAATAAGTAAATCCTTCTCAAACACTGTCAATGTCTTTTTATGGTATTCCATTGCCTTAGGAAAATAATTTAATGCATAGCAGGGCTCAGAAAAAAATCGTACTTCGTATATATACGTCCAGAGGAATTAACGCTTTGGCTGAGAGAGTCGCTCGTATATATACGTCCTTAAGAGGTTTAAAATGTATTGTAGCTTTAGCATCAAAGTATAGTATTATTGAATTCATTGTTATTGTATGGAGGGGGGCGCGAAAAAAATTGTGATTGAATTTTGGTTCGCAAGTATTGGAAGTTTCAGAAGCACTGCTATAGTTACTTCCAACAGGATGGTGCAACTGCCCATACATCCCACCGAACCATGGATCACATTTGCACAATCTTTACTTCTAACAGAGTTGTTCTCAGAAATCAGTCTGATCTCGCCCCTAGCTAGCTATCCAGGTCACCTGATCTGTCAGTGTGCGATTACGTTTTATGGGAAACCCTCACATCTAAGGTATATCGCAACAACTTTATAGACTTCAAAAACTGCTGCACAAACTTTCTGATGAGATAGCAGAGATTTCAGCAGTCCAGCTTTGATCTGCGTTCCGCAACTCGCTGACCAGACCCCAATGGTGCCAAGAGATGAATAGTGGTCATTTTCAACATCTGCTATAAGCAGGTTAGCGAATTATATTCTTTCCTTTGCCGTGTTCCTTTGTAGCATGGAATTTTGTCCCTTAGGTGACTTTTATTTGCTCCACCCTGTATAATTTGTTATAAGACATTTTTGAAACATTTTACGAAAAAAGAATAGGTCGCAGTAGCTTAGTGGTTATGGTCTGGAGCTCGTGAACAACGTGTTATGAGTTCGATCCCTAGTGCCACTGAGTGAGTGAATATTAACTTCGCACTGTTCAGCTACACGAGGGCTTTTGGTGACGGACCTCGTAGTTTTGAACCATGGTCAAGTGACGAGGACGACTAAAGCCACTGAAGACTCACCCGTGGAAGGCTGATGCACGTTTATTCTGTCGTTGCTAAAAGTTCTCCTGTTAGTGTAATGTGAAAGTTAGGAGTGTCATATCAAATGTCTTCGTCACTTGACCAGGGTTCAAATTTGCAAGGTTCGTCGCTAAAAGTCCTCGTGCATCCTTATTGTGCGACGTTAATGTAACTATCACTATTATCCCCTACCACACTTGCGAAATCTAGATTGACAATTTGGTGATTTATCTTGAAAGTTTACGTGGTTGCGATAGTAGTACGTAATACCCAGTTATCAGAAGTTATAAAATGTATATGAAAATGCATTTAAGTTATAAGTTATGAAATTACGAAAGGTCTCAGTCAATTTATGGAATAAACTTGCTTATTATTTCAATCCTAAAATATTTTGACCAATCAACAAATAAAAATAACTGATAAAACTAGCATTATAATGCAAATGTAAGTTAAAAATAAATCCGAAAAAAATTAAAATTTGCACCCGCTTGTAAAATAAGCCATGTTGGCCTTTTATACTGTGTCAACATTAAAAAATATACAGGATGATTCGCTACCGGACCAAAAAAACTTTCAAGGGTGTGTAGGGGGAACAGAGACGACTCAAAACCACATAGGAATGCAAGATTACAGAAGCCGTAGTTGCCAGCAAAAGTGCAAAGAGAAAAAGAGCAGAAACAGCAACACATTATTGGAACAGAAAACATTTTATTGAACAGGTGTTTGAAGCAGCTACACCAGGTGTTCGAAATTGCAATCAGAAGTCGTCTGGCATGCCTGGTAGTGACCTCTATGGAATTCCTTACGTTCTGGAAGATTCCTTAGGGCAATATTGTAATAGATGGCACTGAACGGAAGGTTTTGTGAAAACAAATCCTGCTGGAAGTCGTCATTTGTGATCCGTTTCCCGAGTAGTAAGATGAACTCGTATATACGGCTGCGGATTGTACTGGGAATGCCACTAGGTTGTTGTACCAGGGATGTTACTCAAACAGGTGTGTTCTACATCACATGACCTTTGCAAGTGTGAACAATAAGTGACGGGAATCTGGTTCTGGTCACATGAAGATTTTGGTGTACGAGACGCCCATTCTTTCAATTAAAGATCTTATCGTTCGAACAACTTCAGCATCCGGGAAGATACAAGACATGCCAGGAATCTTCAAGAAATTAAGGAATTCCATGCAGCACCACTGCCAGACCTGCCAGACAACTTCTGGTAGTAATTTCGAACACCTGTTTTAGTACAACCTTTCAATGTAATATTTTCTGTCCCTTTATGTGTTGCTGTTTCTGTTCTTTTTCTCTGCTTCTTTGCTACGACATTTGGGACAGTGCATTCCAATGTAATTCTGAGTAATCTCTGTACACAATAGGTTCCCAACCTTTTTTGAACTGGTGCCCCCTTTTCTAATAAATATTTCGATATCGCCCCCCTTTCTAGTGAATATTTCGGCACCGCCCCCTTTTCTAGTGAATATTTCGGCACCGCCCCCTCCCACTCTAAAGAAATAAGAATGTACATAACACATGGTGAAAACATGAGTTCAGTTTTAAAAAATATCCTATTACTCTAAAAGAATATATGTTTTTAATTTCATTTTTTTTTCTTAAGTCCAGTTTTCTTACTTGCGAATCTGAAATATCTAATGCCACAAATATATTTAAATGTGTAATATTATATATTTTAGTCATAGGTAGGATATTGTTGGAATTGAAACGCTACTGAATTTCTTCTTCATTTAAAAGAGTGGAATAAAAAAGATTTAGCTTACCTGTTATAAAGACAGGCAGGGGCTTAGATGATACGAAATAATTCGTAATTAACTATTGCTTACAAAATAAATATAAATTGACAGTTTCAGCCTTTAAAGAATCACGTTAATTCCTGGTTAACATATTTAATTATGTTTCTTGGATAATATACGTAATGAAATGCAGTGGACGAAATATGTTTCCTACCGCTCACAGACAAAGACAACACGTGCACTACAGAAATTAAAATACACGATATCATTCAATTTAATGTACGTCTGAATGTAATGTAATCTTTTTTAAGTCTTTCATCCACTTTCCGTACTACCGAAATGACAGATTTTTCGTAAATGTGATATGGAATGATTTAAATACATACAGTAAACAGTAATAAAGTTTACTTTTGTTAGCACACAATTAGCGTGTTTTTTAGTCTTTTTTGGTTAATCTGCCCAAGCCCCTCCGGGCCATCTCAACGCCCCCCTGAAAGCATCAAACGCCCACAAGGGGGCGTTATTGCCCACGTTGAGAACCTATGCTGTTCACAAGTTTGTCTGTGTCTGGTAACGAATCACCCGGTATATAGACAATTACCGTAAAACTGGAGTTCAATTATAGGAAGTTAAACTGAAATCGAAATATTCAGCTTCAATTACCTTATTACTTACGTTTCGCCGATAAAAGAGTTTCGTCTCACTTCACCATTATAAAACTCTCCACAAAAAGCTTTCTCCTTTTTGAGTTGCCTATTGAAATCAATTCACCTTTAAAAGAATTCAGCGAGAAAAATATTCCGGATGACTTTTTATGTTAACCCTTCAGTGCACTCGTTTTCGATTTATTCTTAAAGGCCAAGAGAGGATTTCAGAGTTCACAATTGAATGTAGCTTATATTTTTGAGGATGAAAAAATTCACTTCGAGCTCGAACCACTACTTGAAAAACCAAGAAATCCAAAAGGAAATTGATTTTTTTTTTATCATCTTTGTGTTTTGTGTTTTAGGTATAATAAAAAAGAAACCTTTCGCTTAAAAAATCTTCTTAATCCTAAATAGATTCTATTACATTTATATGGGGTGTCTGAAAAGTGTGACTACACTCTCGGATATTTAAAAAAATAAATAAATAAAATAAAGATATTTACTTACTGTTCTCTTGTTCTTGTTTTTTTTTTTATGTCTAACATCTTTCCTCTCGATTGCTGGATATTTGTGGAAGTGATTTCGTGAAAAGGAACGGAAGTGTGTAACAGGAAACCGGGGAAGCGCGTACTATTTGACCAATGAGTGCGCGCGGTGGCATCGATCGACTTGAACTGCCCCCCCCCCTTCAGTGGCAGCACGAGACCTGATACATTTCGCGAGGCCTTTGGTGGAGTAAGAAAAAGGTTTATAAAATAAAAAGCCAATTTTTATTCATAAAGAAAAAACCAAACTTTTTACTCATATTTCTTTGGCACATTAAACAATAATGATAAAAAAAAAGAGAAAAATTAAAGAAACAGAAATTTTCTACTTTTAGTTTAGCTGAAATCCTTAATTATTGGTTCATAATTTATCTTAGATGCTATATCTGCCTCAATAGATAAAACTGCCAAAGCTGAAAGTCTTTCCTGGCCTATTGTATTTCTTACAGAATTTTTTATGAGTTTTGATTTTGGAAAGCTTCCTCTCAGCAGAAGCGGTACTTACAGGTATTGTTAACAAAATTAGAAAGACAATGTAAATATTTTTGGGAGAATTTTTTTTAAATTGTTCTCTATGATAAATTGGATCAGATGTTTAACGTCTGTAATGGTGTTGGGTAAATTTGGGATCATATTTTGTAATTCTTCATATAATTCTCTCGTAAGGTTGGAAGTCACTGCTCTCACCTGCTTGCAGGATTGTGTGTAAAGCTTGAGAGTTTTTCAGTATTTGCCCTTTTGGAATACTTTTTTAACTAACTTAAGTCATAGAGAAAACGAAAAGTTTCAAAATGATTTAAAGACATAAATCTTGACCTATATTGCTTATCACAGAATCAATCATGTTATTAAAAAAGTCTGCTTCATGCCAGCTTTTTCCAGACTCTATAGGTTGATCGCGTTGCCTTCACAATCAAACATTCTTTTCTTTTTGGCTATCCTTTTATTTTTAAAATCTTTTGGCAAATCATAACTGCTTTCCTCAATAAACTTAAGAGTGTCAGACAAGCATTTTCCGAATCCAGTTTGCCGAAACTCTTTGATCCACCTACAAAATGTACGCTAATGTTCAAGAGTAATGCATTCAGGGCTTGTACAATACCATAATTTACTTATGGTATTGACACGCGTTAATAACTCATACCATACATGTAATAACACGATAAATACCAAACTGAACATTTCATTTAAAATGATATCACAATCACTGAGTGCATCGGATTGTTCCGTTTGGATTTTTAAGTTTTCTATGCATTCAACATCATCAAATTGTAATAATGTGGCCGTCACCACCAAGATTCTGCTTTCCCACCTTGATTTTATTAGAATAAAGGCTTAAAAGTAAGCTTTAATTTATCTTTGATAATTTTCCAGCGTTTGCTGGAACTTGAAAATTGCAAAAAAATCTTCTGAATAAAACAAAACAAAAATGTTTTTGTTGCCACTGACGAATTAGTTGCGTCTACCAATAACAGATCCCCCCCCCAGCTGTAGCAACCGGAAGGTGTGAAAAATGCCCTGAGATTTATATTTAATATTCAAGTTTTAACTCCATTATTTATGCTTACCCTATTAGCACCATTGTCGTATCCTTGTCCATGACAGTTCTGAATACCTAAGCCAATTTTTTGTAGCTCTCCCAGTATTTCATTGGTCAAATATTCTCCAGTCGTTTCAGTGACAGCAAAAAATCAGATCAAGTTTTCTTCTATACTTCCAGTTGATACACTATAATATCTTAAGATGACCGACATTTGTTAAATTCTACTACAGTCTCGAGTGCAGTCGTGTAAAAAAGAATAATATTTTGCCTCTTTTCTCCCACCAATAACTTCACTGGTAACTGTGTTTGACATGATTGTGATCAATTGATTTTGAATATAGTGGCTTAGATAATGATGTAAAAGTTATTTATTATAAATGCGATTTATATGTTCCTGTAAGTAGGATCATATTTAGATATCAATTTAAATAAGTCTATGAAGTTTCCAGAATTCTTAGAGTTTTCGTCTGTTTTGAGAGATTCTCTGTGACCTCTCTAAACGCCAGATTATGATAGGCTAAGAAATTTATGATATCAATTAATCTCTCAAACAAAGTCTACCAATGTTTTTGAGATTCAAGAATTCGCCTTTTCGATCTAATGTTTTTTCGTGCTTTATTCCCTTCTCAAATGTTATCCATTGGAACATATAAGCCATATGTTCTTTAGTATTCTCATTTGTCTGTGTAAAATACTACTTTAGTGTTTCCAATCACAGCACCCTTCCTGTACCATTTGAGTTTGTGAATTGCCAAATAGTCTGCATGGAAAACAGAAAACTTTATTTTTAGAACTTGAATAAACCAAATAGCGACGGAGTTGAGTTTCACCATTATTTAGCTTTCTTAAGAAAGGAAAATTTTAAAAGTGTCTATGATCATCATCTTTAGGATAATATTCACTGTTATTTAACTGCTGTATAGGACCGCTTTGAATTGCACCTTGACCGGTGAGCATCTGTCATGGGAAACGAACACAAGGTCAAAACTGGAAAATGCTTGTTTTGCTACGTCACTGGCATCTCTTTTCACAGGCGAAGAACTATAATCTCAATCTCTTCGTCTTGATTGTGACTTATATTACTCAACGTGAACACGGAAATAACAACGTCAGATTATGATTGGCAAACTTTTGATCCTATTTCTATTTCCAGTTTTCGTCGTTCAGTATCAATAGTCGGTGCATCTGGAGTAACTTCCAAATTGAACGGATACGGATTAATGTTGTTGAGAAGTCGAAGGAACCAATTAATTTGATTCTGCACTGCCAGATTCAGTCTCACCGAGAAATTTCGTCAGACTTGAACTTTAAACCTGGTTGGATACAACTCTTTCCGCTTTTCTTTTTCTTTTTGCTGCACCAGATTCCTATTTTCTCCCTTTATTACTATCTCTCTTAGTGTCTAAGCCTGACATGATTGACAAATTATGAAAAAGGCCTAGTACCACTACTATTTATTCTCACATTAAATACTTTTAAAATGTAAAATATGATAAGAAACATGAAGTGAGACTGCGTCTACATGCGATGCTTTTATTGTTGTTCAAGTGATGGGAAATCCTGAACTATGCCCAATCTCTGACAGAGAGGGCTATCCCCGCGCGATAGCAGCTTAACTAAAGCTAATGCTGCCAGACTAAATATGAACGAATGAGCGGAATTGAAAAAGTTGAGAAATTTTTAATAAAAGAAAATGGAAAACAATATATTTTCTCGAATTATTTATTCATATGCTTTCATGCACCGATAAATAGAATATCTCTTTTTAAAAAAGTCGATATATCAATTTTTCGAAATCTTATGGCAAAAAAGAGATACAGTTGCGAATTTTTAAATTTATTATTTATAAGAAACTCTGTGGAGTACACTTTTGGATTTTCCTTACTTTTCGTTTAATTTATTTCGGTTTTGAGGCCCGAGGCCCTAAACACCGTGATGCCGTGACAGTGGCCCACACCGCCCACGCCTCATGCCGCCTTGCCCTTCTTCATAGTTTCTTTACAAATGATGACCTGCTTTGTGCAGGTGAGGGCTTACACACTAAAATATCAATCCCCATGTTAATCATGTGGTGCCATTTTTTGAAGATATAGGGTTCATATTTGGGGGATGGATAGTACTACCTGTTTGGTTAGGAAGTACAAGGACTCGACCCCCTCCCAGGTGCCTCTCCCCCTGGACAGCATTTTGCCAATAGCTCGACACCTGAGCCTCTCAATCCACTCGGACCTAGCTCATTCGATCCCTCTGCCTCCATTGTATATTCTCACCAAATTTCTTGCTCATAGAGTCATTCTTTGTATTTTATTTCAACACTTTAAACTTTTTTAAATCTGTAATATCTTGAAATGTATTTGAGTCTCTACTTTCAAATTTGAACCACAGGTTCCCCTCAGTGAGATCCATCCATTTATTCACTTAGCCCTCTTTTGGTAGGCCTAGGGAGCTGCAGCACTAAAATATCATGTTATTACTATGGCATTGGGTAAAATATTGCCCCCCCCTCTTTGGAATTGAGCTTGAGGATATGGAGGAGATTCGGTAGTATTACGTCATATCACGAGATATACGAGAAATCGACCTTCTCAGGTGCTCCGCTCCTATAGGGCTGTTTCGTTTATATCTCGAATCCTAGGCACCTTGGTCATCAGTACTTGCCTGATTTAATAAATATCCCCATGAGCTTTCTGTACATTTAATTTTATTTCAATAATCCTCTATTCTCTCCCCCCCCCCAACACAAACACATATTTCACGTTTTTAAAGTATTTAAAATTTTTAATTTTTTTAAATCGTCATCTATCCGAGGATTTTTGAGTCTCTGCTTTGAAACTTGAACCATGGGTTCTCCTCGTCTAGCTTCATCTTTTTGTCCAATTTGTTCTATGGTAGTGGGCCAGAAGGATGCTTAGCTGTGGCGTAATGTACAACCCCGCAACCCACGCACTGCGAGGGACCCAAGACTTCTAAGAGGCCCAAAGCCTGACTGACGCCATCAACGTAGATTTTATCAAAATTCGCTTTACATTTTTTTAAAATCCAATTTTTTAGCAATTTTCTAATTGGCGGTCTAACGTCATTCAAAATCAATACTTTATAATACCTCATTAGATATATCTTTAATTCGATAACCAAATCAAACAACATTTTTTTTATTTTCTGTAATCCCAGCGACGAGAGATACTTTTCCTCTCTCTCTCTCTCTCTCTCTTAGTGGTTTTTTTTTTTTTTTATTAAACTTAAATTACTAACATATTAAACAAAAGTCAGACGGAGAATTGGATTAAATGCTAGGAAGGTATAAAAATTCTCTACTGTTATTATTACAGTATACATCACATTAGCTGTAGGGAGGAAAAAAAGACATGTGAGATTTACTTTTTACGAAGTAGCACGGAAACTTATTGGCGTATTTAGTCCCCCCCCCCCGTGCTTCATTTTCATTTAGCGAAGTTGTAAATATATATATATATAACGTGCATCTGTTAAGCTTTTTTCATGTAAAATAAAATTACGATACTTGGAAAAGCATAGAGAGCATTTTAAATTATTATTTGGTGTAGATTTAAGAGTATGCAATCAAATAAAGTATGATGAAAAGAGAGCATAATGGAATGTATCAGTTTTTTATTTCTTTTTTCAT
This sequence comes from Trichonephila clavata, assembly GCA_019973975.1. NCBI lineage: Eukaryota > Metazoa > Arthropoda > Arachnida > Araneae > Nephilidae > Trichonephila > Trichonephila clavata. Next base: position 99,931 of record BMAO01004911.1, read on the forward strand.
TAAATCATTTTCGCATCATACAAAGAACTCTCCTTATTAAAGTTGTAGTATTTATGCTAGAATATAATCAAGCTCATCCCGGGATTTAGAAACGAATAAAGTAAGTGGTATCTTTTTTTTTTGCAAGATTTTAAAATCGAAAATATTATTTTACAGTGTTTGTTTCTTTCTTAGTGTATCGTTTTTATTTAAGTTACCGGTTTATCCGTCGACTGTTTTTAGATTTTTCCATTTTAATATAAATACTATTAATACTGTGTCTAATGTTTTCGTTATTTACTTCGTTTACTCAAGACTCCAGTTGATTTTGTATTCAGTTATATACTTGCCACCGAAAGTCTGCGTACAGACGATCATCTTTCCTATCCATGCAAAGATTGCTAATTAAATGAAGTTTTTCTGAATCAATACTATTTATTGATTTCTTTAACACCGAAAATTCAAATGATATAAGCAACAATGACATGATTATTACAAAAAAATAATACAAATATTTATCACTTGATAATGTCAGAAATCGTGTTCTTCAAAAGTCTACGTACACTGGAAAAAAACTTTACGATAATGGATTGTAACTAAACATTAATACTTTTTAAGCTATTTTTTTATGTCTATAACACACTCAACCTATCTGACCGGAATTCATTCAGCTTAGTTGTCTTTTTTTGTGGTTATTTTGTTCCATTCTTCTACTATGACAAATTTGAGCATTTCTTTGGATTTGAGAATTTCCTTGGAGTTCTCCTTAATTATTCACTAGAGTAAATCCCACAAATGCTGCATTGGGCTTAAGTCTGGGGACTGGGATGGCTTACAGAATTGGTTTGGGACATTGCAGAATAGTCATGGCTTCACAATGACTTTACAATGTGAGTCATTTGCTTGGTACCTTTGTCCTGTTTAAAGTAAAAATCACATAACTCACTGCAAGTTTCTCGGCACTTGCCCGGATATTTTACTTCAATAAGTTCAAGCAATCAATTTTGTACATTGTTGATTCAAAGCATTCCAGATTATCAACCCGAAGACTTCCTATGTACCATCAAACATAAGGCCTCCTCCTCTATGTTTCATAATCAAAAAAAGATTATCTTTCTAAAGATCTATGCAGGAATTTTTGTCCTTTTTGATGCCAAAATACATTATTTGTCCTATTTAGATGTTTTTTTGGCAAAGGTCATTCACTTAGCTCTGTCCACTTGAAAGATGAATAGTTTCTTGAGTGAAACTCGGACATGATATCCTTTTTCAGTTCTCTTCGAATTGTGGTTAAAATCACACATTTTTTGCAATATCTCAGTAACATTTTTACCTATTTGTGAAGCTCATAGTCTTGAATTTATTTTTATAGAACGTATTACAAAGCAAAGGTTCTCGAGTTTACATTGCAGAAGGGCTGCAGGATCTTGGCTTGGATGTTAAAATGTTAGTTTATTTGTAGTTATTGAACACTTTTTGAACCAATCTCTTCTATTAGCAGTTTCAGCAATTACCTTAAAAATTTCCCCTTTTCTGAAGATCTCTTTGATGGTTTTTCTTTCAATAATTTTTTCTGTTACCTGCTATGGAATCACTCAAGTTTTCAAATCTTGAATCCTAAATTAATCGTGGGAAAAAAAGCTTATAATTACTTAAAAACACGATTTAATGCAATTATATTACAATAAAAGCTCTATTTTGTAAGTGTACGTAGACTTTAGAAGGGGTGGTTGGTGATTTTTGAAGGTTATTCTTGTTTTTTCATGTTAAGGTGAATTTTGTTGTTGTATGAATAAGGAAATTTTTTGAAGAATCTCTGACAGGGTATGTTGATTTTCTGAAGCGAGATTTTAATAGTAATTATAGCATAAACACGTAAGATGATTTCGGAGGCAAGTGTAAGTTTAATATAGATATTTTTACGTGATGCGCGTAAAGGTACATTATGTTATGGTTTTGCAATCCTTTGTATATTATATATATATATAAGATTCGGCTTTGGGCCCAAGACCTGACCTCGTGGGGGAAGCCGAATTATTTTCCGTTACGCCACTGATGCTTCGTCGCTAAAATTAAAAACCCCATGTTACCCCTTTATCTACCGCATTATGATTTACTGCAGTTTTTTTCATGCAATATTTTTTTTTGAATCACTACATTAAAAATTAAATGATATGCATAAACAAAATACTTAACTTTGTGAAATTTAATCCTTTACAGCTAATTAATTAATTAAAGATATTAAATCGTAAAATTAATTATATATACTGTTCACTTAAAATAAATAGTCAAATCGTTCTCTAAGGTTTTCAATAACATACAGAAAAAAATAAGGCACTTACTTTTTGACATTAACTACTTTTTCGCAACAAAAATGACAATCCTCGCAATCCGGTCAAAATGTCAGCTGAAAACGTAACTTCTGCTGTAAAACTATTCGCTTTCTCCGCTAAAATACTCATCATATATCTTGGAAGAGTGGGTTTAAAGAATATTCCTGCTAAATATCGTCAGAGTATTCGTAATAATGGTTATTCTTTGTAATGTTAAAGTAGGTAGTACTTATAAGTACCATCGGTAGATAAAGGGTTAATCCTCTGGGGTTCGAAGGTTTGGTGACGTCACGAACTAAGTGAGATGGGATGATGGTACTTGGGGGAATCTCCCCCCCCCCCATCGTTGCTTAGCTCGGAGTTATCTATGTTCGTTCTCGACACTGATGCCACCCTTGGAGAATTAATTTCGTTATTTCTTTCTGCCCTACCTCCACCCCATTTGCACCTACATGCCCAGAACCTACTGTGTTCAATTTGTCCCGTTTCTCTACAAACAGGCTGGGTTTCCAGTTGCTGGGAACCCCACTACTATTTTACTTAACTATTTTAATTTTTTTTTAAATCGCAATAACTATGGGGGTTTTTTGACGTCACACTCGGAATATTCACGGCCCATCCATGTGACCTATCTGACAAGGTCCGCGGCTAGCTACTACACCATAGTTATCATAAGTCTCCGCTCTTACCCAAATTGAACAAGAATAATTATTTTTGATAAAAAATTCATTACTACTTATGTTAATTAAATAAAATTTTCATTAAGAATATAATTATTCGATAGCAAATTATTTCCAATCATACCGGATTCATTTTTTTTTTCAGGATTTAAGCTACTATTGCGTATTTACCACGATATCATATCAGATGTTACACATCATATACGACTATTGTAAGTCTCGTTTAATTTTTTTTTTTGTTCCATAAAGAAAGTATGAACTTTTTATACAATGCTTTACTGCACGATTTCAATGTGCGCAACATTAGTTGCGCGTAACATATCGAGTCTACGCGAGATTTCTAGTCACGTTCTATGAAGCATTGCAGCATCAACACTCTGAATGGCCACTGTGATTCGACTTTTCATTTCATCAATGTCACTCATTAGAGATTGCTAAACAATCTTTTTCACGTAACCCTTCAAGAAGTCCAAAAGTGTTATATCCAAAGATCTGTTTGACCATGCTATCGGACTTCCTCTTTCCATCCAACGCCCGGGGAGTTTTTTTTCTCATTCTAACTCCAGTGTGGTGGCGCTTTACGCTGTGGTTAACAATATAAGTATACTTTAAGGTTGTTTTAAGGAAAAATATAATTCATATTTAACGAATATTACCTTTCTGCGGAGTAGCAACTTAACACTTATTGATATAAAGAGTTCTTTGATTTTCCAGAGATCATTTATAGTTTTTTAATTGCTAAATTTTTTTAATTATCAACAGAAATTTCATCTTGCTTATTTTCGGTTCTACAAAATTATTTTTCCACTTTCAGTTTGTGACGGATCTATACGCGTCCTTCTACTAACCATCTTGGGAAATCTCTGGGTTATCAATCACAACAACCCTTTTGAAAGAAGAAACGCGATATGCAGGTTAGGTCAGTTATATATATTATAGATTTGCTAGCTTGTAAGTAAGATAGAGGAGAATAGGTGAATAGACGGAGTTGCCTGGAGATTGAAATACCAGAGAAGCTGTCGATTAGGAAAGTTATCTACCGATCAGGTATTAGTTATATTGATAACGCGTTTCAGGCTTTAAACTGCTAAAGATATTTAAGTGACGATTGGCCACATAGTTACGTTGTAAATCAAATATTAGAATAGGGGATTGATCCATGTAAGGTGGATCAATGGATTGGAAGTCTTTTCTGAATTCTAATAAAATTCCCTCTGCTCTTTCTGGGAACATCTCGTCTTATTTAATTAATTAAAGTGTGTCTGTGATAATTAGTGTACACAAATAGCTAAAAGTATTATACTAAGTCGTCCTTCACTTCCTCCCATACCTCTAACCGGGTTCAAGAGTAGGTCCACAGTGTTATAAGTTGAATCAGTTCAATTTTAACATGTATTTAAGCTTTTTTTTAGTAGTGTCCATCAGGAATGATCCTAAAGTGTCGACCACCCGAGTTTAAGCACCTAATGAGCCCCCCTTCCAGAGAATTTTTCACTTTTTGACTAATACTTAACATTGATGTTGTAAACTCATCTACCTATATAAGAGTTAAAATATTAATAAAATGCAAAGACATAAAACCATTTCTTCTCTACTTTGTTTAAATTGTAAGGCTATTGTTAAAGGAAATGTTTACTCTCAAATGCATATTAAATTTAAACTCTCCATGTCTTAGATAATATTAACTGCATTGGAAACTTTCGTAGAGCAATTTTGCAAAATATTTTTGAGACGCCTTGTTAAGCATTGATCCACCACAATGAACCGCCAGTACCAATTGATAAGCACGAAAACCTTTTCTACAAGGTATGGTCGATCCTGACACGAATTTTATTTGCTATCAAATAAAGAATGTGTGTAAAATGCTTCTCAAAGTTTCAATGTATGCGTGAGGAGTGAGTGATTTGAGTTTTATTGGCAAGAGCCGATTTCACATACTGCGCCAAACATTTGTTTTAATATCGGGGCCTAAAGAGAAAGAATGAATTGAATGACAAGAAAGAGGGTTTGTTAGAGAAGGATCACTAGGTACCCTGGTGCGTAGCCCGTGTTTACCAAAGACAGTAAACCCTGTGGGAAAAGGAAAAGATCACTAGGGCACCTCGGGATTGTGACACCCGTACTCACCTTAAAGAAGGTGAGCCCTGAGGGGTTCAATGTATGCGACCCAATATTCATTCATATCTATCGTGCCTCTTCGTACAATGAATATTTATTTCATTCAATAATGATATACCTTTGACGCCAGAGTTACAATACAGCTTTAACCTCTCGCGATACCGCGTATATAAACGTCTCTGCTCAGCCAGCGTAAATTTACCTGAAGTATACATACGTCTTCCGAAGTAATGATCTTCTGTGCACTGCTATCCATAAAATTATTCTGAAGGTTTTGGAATGCAATAAATCTTTGTCACAGTATTTGTATAGATATACTATTTCACAGACGATTTGTTTATTTATCTTTTTATGTATGACAAGTCCTGGGGTCATCGGTAATTTTAATGTTGTTCTTAACTTTTAGTATTGTTAAATTATTTATAAAGCATATATTGTGCAATAATACATTTGTAAGTGTACAGGCGGGAGGAAAAGGCGAATTTTATTTTTGTATGCCCTCAAAATGTATTTTGTTTGTTTACTCTCTGCAATTACTAATTTTTAAATAATCTTTGTTTCGACTTTCAATATGCTAACGTCCTCTCGTAGAGTTATTATACCCATCCTATGGGGCGCATACCACAGTTTGATAAACGCTACTGTAAAGAATATACTTTAGGACATTGGACCAACATACTGTTCATTAACATTCTATGTTTCAAAAGGTATGTGGCAAACTTCGGAAAATCACACTTATCTTCAATAATTATTGAACTTCAGCATATTCATATTCGATTTACAAAGTTTTATCTTGAAAATCTGTAAAATTTTTGCACACTGATAAACTATAGCCATCTCTGTCTGGCTGCCTGCGTGCGGTGCACGGGTTGCACACCTGCTAGAATTGGTCCTGTTACCACTCAGTTTATGTACTGCTTTACGAATTGATTATACACTTTACATTCAAAGTAACAGACGATGACTTCTTACTTGCAATAGTTTGACAGAAAAACATTCGACTTTGTTTCAAAATTTATTAATTATTGTTCAAATATTAATTATTTAAACTATAAAATACTTATACTAACAGGTGTTTTAATTACATGCATCATTAGTAAAATTAATGCTAGTAAATCTATTCTTAGTTTAACCTCATGACGCCCGATGAGTTTCATCGTTGGGGTCTTTCCTAGTGAGTTTTTCCGCCTTTGAGTATTAAGGGGGTGGCATCATCTAATCAAAATAGTTAAAACTAAATAAATAAAACGTAATAACAATTTTAAATAAAAAGTGTAAAATTTATGTACGCACGTGAAGTTATACTTTGGCGTAACCAGATAAAAATCTTTCTAAAATTGTATCCTTCTGCGTTATCCTACGTTTGTAGAAAATGACACCTGCTAATAGAAAAAGGCATTTAATTACATTGAAGGTTTCCATTATAACGCATTATCTAGTTAAATTGAAGTTTATTTAAATACATCTACTGCCAAAAGTTACACGAAGATAAAAATGCAAAAATCAACAAATACTGCTTTGATTGACAAAATTTAAGTAAAGTAGCATATATTTATACATAAACAAAATCAATAATTACGGAAATGAAAACAATATTAAATTTTGTAGGTTATCAGATAATGTCATACTGAGACTTAAATAGAATTATGTATAAGCGAAAATAAACAGCATAAAATGAAAATAATAATTAGGTATGTGATCCCTCCTCATCTGTATGCAAAGTTTACACCATCTGACCATGCTTTCACTAGGTGACCAACCACCGCAGAACTAAGTCGCCATTCTTTGGTAGAGCAATTTGCAGCTCAATAAGAGTGACTGGAGGTGGGAAACGAAGATACAGCACTGCCGAGAGCATCCCAGAGATTTTCAATGGGATTAAGGTCGTATGAGTATGCTGGGCTACGATACGCGCAATCCTTCACTTTCCAATTAGTCATTGACGATGTCAACCTATGGGGAGGCGTTATCGTCCATTAAACAAAAGTAGGGCCAACTGCTGCAGCGTACACCACAATGGTTCTAGGACTTCATCTCAATACTGGACAGCCGTCACAGAACCCTTCGTTTAAAGACAGGTCGGTGCATCCTAATGAAATCCTGCCCATACCATAATGCTTCCGGGCCTGAATGCGTGTCTTCTTACCTTCCAATTCAATTATTTTGTATATGTGGGGAAAGAGGATAGTTATATTGCAAAATCGTAAATCGATTTTATTTTCACTACTTATTTACTTTCACATCAGAACACGATGCAATGGGGGTGAGGTATCATTTTATATTTCAAATATCTGTCCGATATAATGGTTAGCGACACTGACTGCCTTGCCGAAGCCAGGGTCTGAACCCGGGAATGACATGATGATTGTAAAATGTATAGTGCCTTTCTGCGGCATGGGATACCTTAAATAGCCGAGCCGCAAGTCCTCTCGTGAGATTGGTGGAAGGCGGCGAGAGGTGAGGCCCTCGACCTCCCCACGATGTTCTCCCTCAAACTTGGGCATCGAGCTAAATCCACTGTCACTGAATGGTGCTCAAGGCTGCACACAACGACAGGCGTACATCTAGCCCTTGCCATGATGTATTTCGTGGGCCTGAATCTGACGCAGTCGAGATCAAATAAGAAGCAACAACTAAAATTTTAATTTCTGGAATTCGTTTATTTCAGAAATATATCATAATAAAACACTCGGATATTACTACGTTATCCATAATTCGAAATAAATTTTGAATTAAAATTTTATTTAAGATTCAACCCCTCTTCGGCTTCTTCTTTTCTTTTTAATATGACTGCTTTTGATCTTAAACTTCATTCCTGACCTTTGGAATGAAGCAAGGGAACCGTGGTAGCCAACCTGTGGCACGGCGGAGTTGTAACAGTGGCACGTGGAGACTGAAAATTCTAAAATATAATTAAAAATAACACTTTGTTTACAATTTTATCAAAATACGGTTTTCAGACTAAAAGACATCAAAATTTATTTTAATTATACTTAATTGAATAGAAAATTATCATATAAAGAATGCTTCCTTGGTGTTTGCGCGACTTCTGCAAAGAAAGTGCATTCATGAGATTTTGAATTTGGGGAGCGTGTTTTAAAATATGCGGATGAAAACAATGAACAGCCCGTGAGTGCTTACTACTCAAGAACCGATATTATGGAGCATTTAAATCACTTAAATTTAAGTTTAGAAGGAAAAAGAATGTATTTTCCTTCCTAGTTAGTCACATATCTTTTGTAAACATTTGCACCTTTATCTCTATTTTGAAGAAAAAAATAGGTTGAGCATTATTAAACTATCTACAAAAGTTAATAATGCTCCGAGTTATAATGGATTTAAAAATTTAATATTGTCTTTTTAATGGATTCATCAGTGTTAGGTTGGATGATTTTCATGACAGTAAAAAAAGGCTGATCTTTTCATAAATGCTTTTTCAATTTCTCTATAAGACGTTAATTGAAAACCCACCTGAAATCCAAATCGGAATTATTAACCTGCAGCAGCCTATTAGACCGAAAGGCAAATATAAGGAACTTATTTCAACTCAAGTGATCCAAATTTTATTGAATGTTGAAAATTTGAAACGACAAAGTTTCCAAATTTACAAGATTTAGCTGTCAGATATTGTTCTACTTTTGAATCAACGTACGTTTGTGAATAAATGTGTTCTATTACACAAAACTAAATTTTATTAGCATGCTCAAGAACTATTCCTAATTCAGATGGTGGCCGCGGTAGTCTAGTGGTCAAGGTAAGGGACTCGTGGCTGGCGTGCCATGCGTTCGAGCCTAGTCCCGTTGATGATCCATCGTGTAGTGGCGTGATCCGCGTTAAATCTGTCGAGAGCTCAAAAACTCTCCCGTTGGTGTGGTAGTTAGGAGAGGGGGTGCCAGCTCAGGTGTCGTCCTCGGCACTTGACCATGGTTCAAAATTACGAGATCCTTCGCCACAAAAGTCCTCGAGTAGCTCAATAGTGCTACGTATTAATATTCACTCACTCACCTAATCTAGATGACTTAGCACACATGAGCGAAAAATTCAAAGGTCACTTTATAAGCAAATACTAACTGCTTAATAAAACATTAGAATTAAAAGTTTGAAGTTACTCATTTTTATTGTAAACCAAAAACAAAAAAAAGCTTCAAAATATTGAGTAAAATAAATTTTTTTTTCAGTAGCGCAACAGCCCATGAGGGCCAAAGTCTACTTTGCCTATCTCAGCTTACCTTACCTTAGGCGCTGGGGTGCATGTGCAGATGGTTCGATCAAGTGGTCAGTGTGACGCGAAACCCTCAGTGTGTTCAGCTCTCAAGCAAACTTGCAACTCATTTATCGACCCACTGAAGGGATGAAAGGCTAATTAAGTAAAAATTTTACTAACAATAAAACCGAAGTATTTGTTATAATATTTTTAAATTTTCACTGATTAGGCATATTTTGGAGGAGTCACGACATCATCATTATCAGTGGCTGCGCTAGACCACGAGTGGACGTCGGCGAAATTAGGGTTCGCGAGGCCTCCTTTTTTCCCAGTCAAAAAAACGTTAAATTACATAAAAAAGCCGAATTATAGTTAAACTAATGTATGAGTAAACGAGATTTATTGCTAATCAAATGATGACAAAAATTACACAAATAGAAATTAAAATAGACGAACTGAATAACTAAATTTTAAATAATTAAAAACTTTGCGAGGCCCCCTCAAGCGCGAGGCCGTCGGCGGTTGACAACGTCGCTGACGCCTAACGCCGCCACTGATCATTATCATCACAACTTGAACTTGCGTAAAAAATGTGCTATTTGCGTAAAAATCCCATGAGCCAATGAGTAACGTTTTTTCACCTTCTTATATTTTTTTGTTTGCTGGAAAATGTGGAAGAGGCACGCATAATGCTTTAATAACAAATAGCAGCACTATTACCAAAATGTTTGCAACACAAGTAAACTAACGTTTTCTGTTAGGTGTCGCTCTCTGGTGGACATTTTAATAAATTGCCACTGGCTACATTATTAATTATGAGTGTGGTAAATATATTGAATCTACAGAAGTCCTTTTTAAAGACAGCAATGACTATTAGCAGTGACTTTACAATAGAAAAAAACAACTTTTTCATTAATTATCTAATCAGTGCTACTTATTGGGAAAAATTAGTACAGTGTTTTTTTTTTAGATAACCTTCTTAAAATATTTTTAGAATAATGCCATAGAAAAGGATATTTCTCTTCAAAATATTATTTCTAAATGATTCTCTTCAAAACAATAAAAGTGAATCGATAAAATTATATTATTAGAATGAAGAGATAATTACATGAATATATTGAATTGTTTTAATTAAACATTTTTTTAACCATTTGAAACACGTAGGCGAAACGCAGAGACGTACAGATAACAAACGTATTTGTATGTTTATAATTAAGTAATGCAATAAAGAGGGGGGACATGCGTCAATAAACACATATTTATTTTAAAGATCCATCGAAATAACTAAATATTGTGGTTACTACAGAGTTAAAAAAATATTTCTTTTTAATCAAAAGTTTCGTATATCGGGATTTAAATTTACTATGATTCTCGGAAATCATTCACAGGACCAAATGATTCATTTCTAAGCTAACATAATTTTTATTTGTACACAAGGACTCTCTTCTAATAAATTCAAATTGTTACTTCACCCCACACACACACACACATTGTTTCCGGAGAACATCCTTCCTTCATTTCTTACCTTGCCAGTTTTTGTTTGGAAGATATTTTTTCTCAACTCTCTTACTCTTTTCTCTTTCTTTGTTATTGTTCTATAGAGCTTTTTTTTTTTTTTCATTATCCACCACCGTGTGGACCCACCGTGTCCTGGACTGGCAAATGACAGTCGTAGGAAAAGGATAGGGACCACTCTTGTCCCTTTCTTATCTTACGGCATCAGTGACCACCCTTTTGTGAATTAGTACAGTAAATTAATGAAATCATTTGCAATTACAATTTTGAATATACATTATTTTATGAACCGTTTTCAACTCGTAATTATCTTTTTCACCTCTTAATGCATTAATGTCTTTTTAATGCATTAATGTCTTTTAGACACCTTATTCTTTGTGTAGAGCCACTCTGCCAATGTACTTGTACAACAAAGATTTTCTTCGAGCTTTGATCATTGCAAAAATAATTAATAACAAGATTGTAATAGATTTTCTTTGGAATATTTGAACGCATAGCAACATAAATCTTTTCTTTTTCCAAGGTAGATATCATTTCAGTCTCCCTCATGACTCGCTAGGCGGTTGTAATTTTAATTTTCTCTTTTGTCGTCCATCAATTTTTTACGCTTTAGCGCGCACTTAAGCGGAAAAGCGGCCTTGTGTGTGTGTGGTTCCATGTTCTATAAAAAACAAAAACAAATTAATTAACATTGAAATTTTCGCAGCCTGATTTTGTTTCCTCTGCCAGAGATTTTAGTACTCAGTCTCGTGGCGCCATCTAGTCGTTGTGACAAAAATAGACGCTAAAATATTACTATTGGCATGCATTTAGTGCTGCCATCTAAGATGCAAACTTCTAACTAATTTAACAAAATTTTAATTCAAGTGAAGATTTGAATCAACAGAAAATCTGATAGTAAAAAATTTATTATTAATGATGCAATCAGAGTCGCTTATTGGAAAACAGAAATTTTGGAACTGTTTGATATCACGGTGCAAGGCTCCAAGCGCTGCTTGGCGTGATTCATTTATCGCGCTTGCAGTGCTTATTGTCGCTGGAATTGAATTCAAGATGGCGGCCTAGCGGCAACAAAATCGTCAGGAAGATGATTTTACAGAATTATTTTGAAATATATTTCAAATGAAGAACAAAGAGAAGAGATTGAGAACAACCAATATCAATCAATAAATAATGAATATAAATTTTCATTTTTGAAAAAGTTACATGTATACTAATATTAATATTATGCAATATATATGATAATAATCTTATAATATACTTTAATAGTCATATGAAATATTCGTAAAATATGATTTAATAATAATAATCAATCATAATATAATTTAATAGTATTATAGAAAAGAAAAATTATCGCATTGTAAAAAAAAATTATACATAAGAATACTCAAAAACAAAAAATTATAAATAAATAGGCAACCACATGGCCAGACGATAAAAATATCAAGGCAACCACATGGCCAGACGATAAAAATATCAAGGCAACCATATTGTAATGTGTATCGCCTATCTTGGCAAAGATAAAAACAACTTCGCGCGTTTGTCGTAATATCAAACTAGCACCAATTTTTTTTTTCATTAATTTTGAAAAAAAAAATTAAGATCAATTCAGTAATGCTTCGAAAATCATTCTTTTTCCACCAGATTTTGATGAAGTATTTAGAAACGAGTAAAAATGATAATTGCGGAGGAGCAAAAATAATTTAACACATAGCGCGAGTTATTATTTCAGTCCATTAAAAGGGAGTCATATCTAAAACTTATCTTAATACACAAGCATAAAATTACAAACTACTCTTTTTTTAAAAAAAAATAAATAATCTCCTTAGTACATGATTTTCAAAAAGTACATTTCTATATATTTTTTCTTTTCCATTAAACTGTACAAAAGGATGGTTCGCGATTCTATGAAGAAAAAAAAGTTGTTAATCGGAGCCTACCTATGCGGAAATGATGTTCAATGGTATCATGATTAGGAAAAAAATAAATAAAATAAATAATTTAAAAATTTAATACTGCCACAAAGAGGGAGAATTTTCAAAAATCATGAAAAATCCTTAATTAATTGTGGCTAGAGGATTTTAGACTTAAAATAAAATTATTTTTCTGCAATATAAATAACCAAAAAGAATGATTACTAATAAGTGAGTTCTGAGTAGTAAATAGTACAATCCCCAATGCAACATTTCATAATTCGAACTCTACACTGTAATTTTAACAGAAAGTTTGTCGAAAAAATTAAAACTAAAACAACTTTTAAATGTACTTGATGTAACTAATAAACAGATATCCTCTCAAAGCAATAAATGTTAAAAAGTACTAAAATGCCTATTTTTCTCTAACGAAAATTGACTTTTACCTCATATTTTATTTTTCTCTTCATCTGTATTCCAGAGAACAAACATCTTTTCCTCATATGTAAGTTTAAACATTCAGGGAAAAAATTCGCATAAATCTTATTAATTCTAGCTATATATAAGCTAAGTGAGGTCATTCTAAAAATCTTTTTCATAGAAGAAGAATGTTTTGAAAATATGACGTTCTTTCTTAATTTTTCACGTTGCTTTCATTTTTTGCATCACTTTTTTCTTTCTTCATTTTTATTTTAATAATATTCTTAAAACAATTTTATATGTATACTCTAGTGCAATGTTCCTCAACCCCCGAGTTACCGCGCACCAGGACCGGTCCGTGGATCAAATGATACAAGGTCACCCTAGGAACATTAAAGTTATTTCCATTTTATTTACTGTAATGTACTTAGAAGCGTTCAATTGAGTTAAAATATTAAATCGCCTTATATTACTTTTTGGTCTAACTGTATTTTATTTTGAAGGCATGTTTGAATACAATTAAATTAAAATTATTAAATCAAAGCAATCTAAAATGTAAGCAATCTACGTCCTCCCCCCGCCTCTGCGAGACGGGGGGGGGATATCTACAGCGATAAAAAGGTTAGAGTGTACAGTAGAACGTCGTTTATCCAAACGTTTATTATCCGGAGCGTCAAATATCCGAACCAAAGTCCGGATACGTTTTTGAACAATGCAATGCTCAACATTTGTTTCCTGTGAGGCCAAAAGTGACCGGAAAACCCAAGGCGAGGGATATTTGGGGAAATTCAGCTGTAGGATTTGGTAAACATCTGTGCGGAATATTAGGTCAGTTTGTTTCCAAGTGAGGGGTGTATTCGTGCTCTTTTGTTGAGTTTTGTTGATATAGAAAACTGGATGGCATGCGATGCAGAAGACTGTGGTTTTCAAATGCTAAATAATGACAAGATAGTGACTTCCGCGCGAGAAGGATCCGACCCTGTTGACGATGAAACGGATGAAGACAAGGACAACAACAAAGAAAGTAGCAAATGCTGACTCGTTTCCTGCGTTAGAGACAGCTATGGAGTGGTACGAACAACAATCAAAGTGCTGTCCTACTCAACTGCTGCTGCTGAAGAGAATCAGAGACCTTGCAGTGAAAAAGCGAAGGTGCATAATGGTACAGCGAAAAATAAGTGATTATTTTCCACAATAAAGGTAAAATTGCAACATTTTGCACTATATTTGGCTTTTTCTTCAAAAACGTTTCCCGCATGTGATGATTTTCAATATTTGTATAGTGTCCAATATCATATACTGCATGGATCGCATTCGGTTTTCGGTTATCTGAACAATCGCGTATCCGAACGGTGTCCGGTCCCAATTGATTCGGATAAACGACATTCTACTGTAAAATATTAAATCACCTTATGTTCCTTTTTGGTGTAACTTTTTCTTAAGGCATTTTTAAATACAATTAAATTAAAATTATTAAATCAAAACAATGTAAAATGTAAGCAATCAACGTCCTCCCCCTTCCCCCAGCGAGACGGGGGGAAATATGTACGGCGATAAAAGTTTAGGATGTATTGCTGAAATTGCTCTAGTGTTTCTCAAACTGTGGGGCGCGAGCATATTGAAATGTCGAAAACAAAGGATTGTTTAAAAAAATCATGCATTTAACAAAAGTAAACCAACAAATGTTAAAATTAACATTTACATTGATATAATACATTTATAAATGCACGATGTATTTTATAATTTATTTTACAATACTAAGTTAAGAACAAGTTTATAAGAATAACCAGAGACCCCAAGGGCTTGTCATATATACAACTATATACAAAAATTAACACTTACCTTGATATAATTGGTATGGTTTATAAATAAACCCTTAACTGCCAATTAAAAGTTACGGAGTTCGCCTCTGTTTTCAACGTAGGAGTGTGTATGTGATGCATTGGGGGGGGGGGCAATAAAGAAGTAAATCACATGTGATATAAGTAAATCCTTCGCAAACACTGTTAAGGTACTTCTATAGTATTCCCAAGCTTTCGGAATTATTTTATGGATTACAGTGCACAGAAAAGATCGTATTTCTGAAAGACGTATATATACGTCCGGGGAATTAAACGCACCGATTGAGCGAGACGTACATATACGCCGATGGCACTTAAGAGGTTAAAGTCGTATTGTAGCTTCAGTGTCAATGTATTGTATTATTGAATTCAGTGTATTGTAATTTGTATGGAGGGGGGGGGGAGCAGGATGAAAATTATGATTGAATATCGAGTCGTAAGTATTGAAAGTTTGAGAAGCAATGCCTTACGGTATTTAAATTCTTACAATAAAACTGTGTACCAAGGAACCCTGGGGTTCCCCAAGACATGCCCAGGGGCTCCACGAGTCACAATAAAAAAATTGATTTTTTTAAAAATATGCATGCAAAATGGGAATTCACGATCTCTATGAAGTGTGTATAATTTAGACAATCCAAATCTCATCCTATTCAATAGAATTGAAAATTTTTTATTAAACTTGTGTTATAATGTAATAAAAGCATATTAAAACGTTTTATCGTTATATATACATCTTTCTTTTTAGATTGTAAATATTCTATTGCTCAATATTTTAGGTTCCACGGGATAAATTTATACTCTTTAATTAGCACAATTTCTTGCAAAACTAAATAGTTTCCTAATGGAAAATTCACCTTTTTTCATTTGTGGAAAAAAACACCTTTAAGGAAGGAAAGGAAACAGCTTATCATAATATCAACAGATTCGATGTTAAAATCTCAATTTATAAAAGAACAGTTCCTAAATTTTATGTTTAAAATGTATATAAAAATATGTGCAATTTTTTTTTTTATAATTAAATAATTTTAAATCTATAAAGTATTTACAACCTATTTCAGCTACCATAAACCTATTGTTTCATTTTTAAAATACAATTAATTCGCAAATATGATTGTATATTTTGCAAAAAATATTACTTCAAGAGTACAGACATATGAATAAATAATTTCATATGACAATACTAATATTCTCTTGTTTTTTATCCACCGATCTAATGTCTGAAATAGCATTACAAAATTTGAAGTTTTCACTTCTATAATGTGCTCACAAGCACACACTTTTTGAGATGTGTAACATCTTTTCTCTCGGTTGCAGGATATTTGTGGTAGTGATTTCGTGAAAAGGGACGGAAATGCGTAACAGGAAACCGGGGAAGCGCGCGCTATTTGATTTGACCAATGAGCGCGCGCAGTGGTGTCGATTGACTTGGCCTGCCCCCCCCTCCCTTTATAGTTTTTTTACTAATGATGACCTGTTTTGGGCAGGGGAGGGCTAAAACACTACAATATCAATCCCTATGCTAGTCATATGGTGCAATGTATTGGATCATATGGGGTTGATATTAGGGGAATCGATAATACTACCTGCTTGGTTAGGAAGTACAAGGACTCGACACCCCTAGGTGCGCCCCTCCCCCCTAGACAGCATTTTGCCAATAGTTCGACACCTAAGCCTCTCAATCCACTCGGACCTAGCTCATTCGATCTCTCTGCCTTCATTGTATATTCTCCCCTAATTTCTTGCTCATAGGGTTATTCCTTGTATTTTATTTCAACGTTTTAAACTTTTTAAAATCTGTAATATCTTGAAATGTATTTGAGTCTCTGCTTTGAGATTTGAACCGCAGGTTCCCCTAGGTGAGACCCATCCATTTATTCACTTAGCCCTCTTTTGGTAGGTCTAGGGGAGCTCCAGCACTAAAATATTCCATGTTATTCCTATGGGGTTGGGTAAAAATTTTGCCCTCCATTTGAATTGAGCTAGGGCCTTGATATTTGGAGGTTCGATAGTATTACGTCGTATTACGAGGTATACCATACGATGATGAGATACGATACCCCACTACTATTTTATTTAACTATTTTAAACTTTTTAAAATCGTAAGAACTCTGACGTTTTTTTTTGACGTCACACTCGGAATATTCACGGCCCATCCATGTGACCTATCTGACAAGGTCTTCAGCTAGTTACTACACCATAGTTATCACAAGTCTCCGCTATTCCCCAAATTGAACAAGAATAATTTTTTTTGATAAAAAAATTGCATTACTCTTTGTGTTAATTAAATAAAATTTGCATTAAAGATATAATTATTCGATAGAAAATTATTTCCAATTATAGCCGATTCATTTTTTCAGGATTTAAGTTACTATTGGCCACGATAACATGACAGATGTTACACATCATATGCGACTACTGTAAGGCTCGTTTCTTTCTTTCTTTTTTTTTTGTATGCGTATCTTTGGCCTTACTGAAGGCGGTCACTCCAAAATCCCTTGGTGGTCCCCCGGTCGATCGCGATCGACTTAATGTTTATTTTGGGTATAGAAGGTACATTATTGTATGCACTGTTTTGAACTTATAATTAATCATCATTTTCATCGCTTATCGGTTTGCCATCTTTAACTTTTAAACATCCTCATTCTTTGTTGAGTCATTGTACTTGTATAACAAAAGCTGTCTTCCAGCTTTAATAGTAGCAAAATCATTAAGGACATCATTGTAATCAGTTTGAGTGCAAAACAACATCAACCTGTTAACTTTTCTTTTTCCATAATAGATCTCATTTCAGTCTTTACTCTCTTCAGGGCAGAAATGATTCGCTGGCCTGTGGTACATTCGTTGTAATATTTATTTTTTTCTCCTTTTCCGCCCTCCAATTTTTTGCACCCCCTAATCTTTTACGCCCTATGCATGTACTTAACATGCATACGTGGAAATTCAGCCCTGCTTTTTATTAAAAACGGCGATTTCTACTCTCATCTTGGCATTAACAAATTCATTATATACATGTAGCTGTGAATAATTTGACTCAAAAAAATTTCAAATATCAATTTACTGTCCTATATCGAGGGGATATGTACGGATTCCTCATTTTATTTTAATCATTTACTGAAACATGTGAGTAAATTTAAGATTTATGAGATACATTTTAACAATTTTTAAAACATGCGTTCTTAATTTCATATATATGACTTAAAAAAACGTGAAGTGAGTGATATTAATGTCGTACTATTTTGTTGCACGAAGGCTATTGGCGATGGATCTCGTTATTTTTAACTATGGTCAAATGACGAGGACTACACCCAAACTGTGTGTATGGCAATCCCCCTCTCTCCTAACTTTCACATTACACGAACGGGTGGACGTTTAAAGCCTCGACATATTTAATGGGCATCGGCACCTCTACACGGTGGGTTTTCCGTGGGAATAGGCTCGAACTCATGACACGGCAGCCACGCGTCCGTTGTCTTGACCACTAGGCTAACGCGGCCACACCCCCCTATGCTGAGCAAGAGTTTTGTCAGAAATCTTGTTTGGTAAGATAGTTTACGAAAAATCCTTTCACGATATGAAAGAACCCGTGGTTGCTTAGTGGTTATGGTTCTGAACTCGTGATCACCGTGTCGAGGGTTCGAGTCCAGGTGCCAGTGAAGACTGCTGTTTTGGGGAGTTATCAAAGTCCTCCTTGGTGTGGTGAGTTGGGTGCCAGCTCTGTTGTTGTCCTAATCACTTGACCGAGGCTCAACATGACGAAATCCGTCGCCAATTACCCTTGTATTGCTTTATAGAGCGACGGTAATATAATTCTCTCTCTAGATGTGAAAAATACTAAAAGATCAGATGATATAAGAAAAGAGAGAGAGAATGAATATAAGCATGAATGGATATTGGAAAAAAAATCAATGTTTTTTCCTAAGAATCCAACTTTAGTAAAATATTGCTATTGGCGACGGACCTAAGAATTTTGAACCATGGTCAAGCGACGAGGACGATACCCGAGCTCTGGCATCCCCCTCTCCTAACTTCCACATTACACCAAAGGGGAGGAAGTTTAAGCCTCGACATTTTAACGTCAATTAGCTCTCTCTACACAGCGGGTCTTCAGCTGCATTAGGCTTGAACTCAAAACATGCCAGCAACGAGTCCGTGACCTTGACTACTAGGCTACCGCAAATACATAAAAACGTTTAACTTTTACTCCCTTTTTACTAAAAAATATGGCAATATTTTGCGTGGTTTCACGCAATGTTTCGTATAACGTTTCAATTGTGTGCGTATTAAAATAAAGTCGAATGTATTGTAACTCTATTATTAGGTAAAAAAAAATTTTTTTTAATTCTCACACAGCTATAATCCAAATGAATCAGACATGTTAATAGTAGAGGAGGGGGGGGGGGTAGAAATACCATGAAATTTTTGGCAATTTCTTTGCAATATTTTTTTTATTTTTCGTTTAAAAGTACCACTGCGATATTATCTCCTATTTTCAATCCTTTTTTTCAAATTCATTGCACAAAGAATCAGGGCCGGCCATCTAAGGGGTGGAGCGGAAATTAAATAATCGTCAACGAGATTGATATATAAATCCAAGCTGCTAAATATTTAGTGCTGGTTTGCTTTTTACTCTGTGCTTTATGAGACGTTTGCAGCTCCTCAAACTCTGCCGAATTCATTAATATTTTACTAAAAAAATATTTTTGCCCCCTTTCATAAGTATCTATTGAAAAATTTCTCCAAATCTACTTCTTCATTAAAAAATTAGACTAGCTCAAGACAATTATTCGTGTGGTAAATTGTTTTCTATTAAAAATTTTGCTGAAAATCAGTGAAAATATTCGGATTATTCCTAAAGCACGCTAAATCCAATTGATTGCTGAAAATACCATGTTGGAAAACACTCCTTTTGAAGTGGTTCCTTGCAATGTTTATTTATATGCACACATCAGTTCGGGAACCTCCATAAAATAGACAAATCCCTATAATTCTGAATTTTGCCAAAAATTGACAGTTTCTTTTATGATTTTATTTTATAGACCATCTTATTAGCTTCATAAAAATACGAAGTTTATTATTTTTCGTTCACTAGAACAAAAACTACAAGTGTTTTAGTAAAATCAGATGCCATTATTTTAAGCAAGATATGTCATACTTTAAAACGCGTTTTACTCGAAATGTGTTTTTTTTGAAAATGCTCAAACGGAGCCAGCGGTTGCTCAAAAAGTTTTGGAAATAATTAACTGAAATTTTTTGTGTGTAAGTTCTGTGTAATAGTAGAAATGTTTTAACCTTCTAATTTATCAATCCCTGTTTTATTACAAAATTTACAGTCCCTTATAGGAATATAATCACTGTTATTACAAGCAATTTTATAAAATAACTAAGATAAAGTGCTCTAGTTTTTGTAAAAATTAAAATATCTCTTATCCTGAAAGTTATTTCAAAAATGAACAACATAGCAACGCATCAGAACTGAAAAATTGAAAATTTGTTTATAAACTTTTGGTATAGAATTGGCCCCGTTTATGTTATATTTTGTAAATTTTTACCCACGCATTTTAGTAATAGTAATTTCTTTTTATCTTCTTAATTTTAGCATATTTTTCTTACAATATACTAAACAAATCTAAAAACCACAAAAAAAAATCCCCATATCTCCATTTAAAAAAAAAAAAAAAAGTTGCCACAAGCAGTTGGATGCAAAAAAAAAAAGCATTCCTTATTTTATGATTTTTTTCAAGGTTAAAAAAAGGAGGGGGTTGAAATGTCCCTGCAGGAAATCACTCTTTTAAAAAAAAGGAGAAAAAAAGCGTGATTGATAGTTGTTGCAATTTTAAATCAGCAATTCCTTCCTTTGCATTCCATTCCTTTAAACAGCAAACGATAATTATTATTTTGTTTTTATTTCCTTGGGACTTAAGCTAATATACATATATTTTAACCATATTATGATAAAGTCAAAACATACCTCTTATTGTGCACTGGCTCTTAAACTGTGGTCCACGGATCCCTGGGAGTCCCAACCGCTTTACTAGGGAATCCACTTAGTCAATCATAAAAGGTTTTATTCTCTGAAGACTCTCCTGTATTACAGACTGAAGGTCTCGTGCGAAAATTGGAAGATGTACCATCCTAGACTAGATCCCTAAATTGCCATCAATGAAAAAACTACTAGAAAATGTATTTCGATCAAGAATGTTAAGTCAGGGAAGATGGGTTCAAAATCTTGGATGTCCGCAATGACAAACTGATATATAAAGTGGGGCCATGGGAATCGAAAATGTAAGAACCGCTGCCTTACTGTATTTACTTTCCTTTACAAAGTGAGCCATAAAATCAACGTTAATCTTAATGATTTTTTTTTTGTATTTTTAAACTAAGAACTAATTTGAAACCATTTGTAAACTAAGGATAAGAAATATTTCTATGCTAAAAATATATACTTGTAACACACGCACACACAAAATTCACATCAACAAGAAAGTTTAATTGATCTAATACAATACATGAATACATAGATAAGGATTTTTACATAACACATTTTTTATATACAGTCTAAGAACGGATTTAAAAGCATGGGTAAACTAAGATATAAAATATTTCTATGCTAGAAAATTATTAAAATAACGGGCACACATACAAAAAAAAAATTCACATCCACAGGTTTAATTGATCAAAATCAGGATTTGCAAAAATGGCAAATAATATATTTCACATTTCAAATGAAATTATATATTGTACACAATGTAAAGAGACAGTATAGAGGGTGATTCATATACATTTTCCAGATGCTATAAAACAATAACTAATACACTTATTACCTCAGCATATTGTGAGGTAAATATACTCTTAAAGTTTGATCCTCACCCCTGATGGAAGTGACCCAGACAACAGCATGTGTGTCATGAGACTAATCAATCAAAATGACACTGTCTGCAGTGGAAACAGCTTTTTGTATTGTTGAATTTAGCAAACTGTCATGGGAACGACTTTTTTGGTTATGTTAACTCTTTGGTTGATGCTACAGTTGCAGGACGACGGCAATTTCTTTCTCCAATTGGAAGGTGCACCACCACACTGGTCAGCCAATGTCGAGGTTACCTAACTGAACTGCTTTCTCATCAATGGATTGGATCATCGACCACAACATTCCTACTTACCCAATGACTACCCAGAACTTAACATATCGTTATTTCTTTCTGTGCGGCTATGTCATCTCTCTCCTTCATGTTGATTTCATGCAGCTGAAATAGCGTATCACAACCACTATTGATGGACTTGATTCAAATACTTTAACATGTGTTTGGGCAAAAATGGATTATTAGCTTGATGTATGTCGTGCAACTAAGGGTTCACTCATAGGACATTTCCGACTGTCTCTCACAAAACTTTAAATTATCCCATATCATTCTATTACAAGTATAATATAATATCTTGCATTGTTTTTGATTTATAGTGCATTGAAAATTTGAATGATTTACAATGCATTCTGAAGCATCCTGTGTATATACATAGAGAAGTATTTTCATATGACATATATTTATATACATTGCATGGAATGATCAATATCATAGAATACAATACATTAATACACAATGACTAAGAACTTTGGTTTGAAACCATAGCTAAGAACAGAAAAACCTTTCTATTCTAGGAACGTTTTTAACTTATTCGCTTTATACATGACCATCGAGCAAATTGGGCACACTCCACAATGAAATTTATTCATCAAATTCATGAGTCTTGGTGTGCAAATATTATGACAAATAATACATTTCAATTGAACTTGTAAATATGTACAATGTATAGAGAGACAAATTATAACAATACAATACATGAATAAATATATAAGTATTTCCATGTGACACATATTTAAATACATCGAGTGAAAAATTGCTAACAAGAATATAATACATTAATATGTAATGATTACGAACCAGGGGTGCAGCTATCATAGTATCATTGATACCCCACACAGCATATGTAATAATTTTTTTGACACATTTAAACAAGTTTCATTAATGCAATCATTTTTCTTTTCAGAAGAAAGGCCCTTCCCAAGAAGATTTGGAACAGGGCCCACTCAGAACTAGATACACCAATGTAAAGAACATTAATGTGGAACTATAACTAATAACAGAAAACCTTTATATATGCTACAAAAAATATTTTTTTAACTTTAAATAATGATGTAACAAAATTCATGCATGTCCATCAAGAAAACTTAATTGGGTACACTCAACAACAAAATTTAATCCATCAAATTCATGATTTTTGGTAAACAAATATTACGACAAATAATACATTTCCCACATTTCAGTTAAAAGTACAAATATATACAGTGTATAACAAAGAGAGACAAATTGTAACAGTGCAATATGTGAGTACATTGCTAAGTATTTCAATATATCAAGTGAAAAAAATTATCACTAAATTAATATACTAAAAATTAATATGCAGTGATAAAGTTCCAGTGGCATGGGTACTGCTGTATTGGCAATACAAGGTCCCTAAGTTACAGGGGCCCAACAAGTGTAATATTTTGACACTTTTATTTTCCAAAAAGGGCCCTGAAAAAAAATTTACACAGGGACCACTCAGGGCTAGGTATGCCACTGCAAAGAACATTGGATCAAAACTACAGCAAGAATAGAAAAACTTTCTACGTCAAAAAAAATACTTATAAATTTTAAATGAGGATGCAATGAAATTCATACATGTTCATGACACTCCATAGCAAAATTTAATCCATCAAGTTCATGATCCTTGGTATACAAATATCATAACAAATAATACATTTCATTTTAGTTGAAATTACAAACTTGTAAGTATATAGATGCATTATATCAATACAATACATAAATATGGCGGTTAACATTAGTTTGAAATCATGGTTAAGAACAGAAAACTTTCTATCCTAGAAAAATATTTTAACATTAACTTTAAACAAGCATGCAATAAAATTAATGCATGCTTAATGGGTACATTCCATAAGAAAATTTAATACATCAAAATAATGATTCTTCATATCAGGGGCATAGCTACCGCCATATCAATGACATAGGACCCCCAAGAGCTTCAGGGGGCCAAAATGAGTAAGTAATGAGTATAAATATTTTATAACAAATAATGCATGTCATTTCAGTTGAAATTATAAATTTGCTTGCAGTACATGTATAAACACATTATATCAATACAATACAGGAATACATAGACAAGCATTTCTAAATAACATATTTAAATATTTCACGTGAAATGATCAATATCCAGATTACAATACATTAATATACAGTGATTAACATTGGTTTAAAATCATAGCTAAGAGTAGAAAACATTTTTATATGCTAGAAAAAATATTTCAATTAACTTGAAATGAGCATACAACAAAATTCATTACTCACATGTCTATGAAAAAATGTAACAAGGTACACTATTTAAAAGTGTCCATAAATTTGCTGGGGAAAAAATTCTATATCCTATGAATTTTCCTATTTTTCAAAAACTTCTCAACAGCAGTACTATTCATACAAGGAATTTTATATGCATTTTAGAAAAGGTAGAATGATACAAAAAAAACACGTATAAAGAAAACAGTTTAGCAATTTTTTTTTCAATATTAAAAATGGCATTAAGGAAAATTTTTAATCACTTTTAAAAGTGAAGTAAATTTTTTATTGAAAAATCATACATAGATAGAATTTAACAAAATGGAAAAATAATTTTAGGTAGCATGTTAAGCAGTTCTGGTATGTAAATATTTTTTATCTAATGTGGATGATGCTTTACAGACGTATTTTATATTGCAAACAATACGCTGAAATTAAGTAAGTTTTCTTTGCTTCTAACAGTTGAATATTAACATATGAGAAATCATTGAATTTCAACCAAGTTTTTCACACTTTTGATGCAAATTTCTTAATTGTATGGATAGAAAGTAGCCTAAACATTTGAGTTTCAGGACTTTCACATTTGTTGACAAGGAATTTTATATCAAAAAGCTTGAAATATTTTCTAGCTTTCTTTAGGAACAGTTGTTGTAATTGCATGTTTATTGCAAATTTTTAACGACTTATCATTCCTTTAAAACATTCCTTTTCTCCCATTTATTACAATCATCATATTACCTTTACATCAAAAACTTTTACTAATAAATGAATGTAACCATAAATTAGTATACTGTTTTGCTTATTTGAATACATTGTGATAAATCATATTGCTTTGAACTGGTGAATGATTTTATTTTATTAGCTTAGCTTATATCTCAAATCATTTTTTATTTCATTCATAATTTACAAATTAGCAAAATTTTGATACAATACTGCCTTATTTTGAGTGTTCAGTGAGTTTTGTTCCACTTTTAGTAAGAAATATGTGACTATTTGTTTCTGAAATAATTTCATAGCTTTTGAATAAATCAATATAGCTTATTCTTTACTTGAAATGTAGATAAATTTTTGTTTCATTTAATCCAAAGGATCATTGTTTCATCAGCACTTTGATTTAATCTTTTATGTTATATTTTGAATAGTTTTGACAAAATATTCAAAATTTCTGTAAATTAGTTACACTGTAGTTTGTGGTATTTCATACCAATTTTAATCTATAAAAATTAGGTTATAAGTATTAAATAAGATTTTAAAAAGGAATTTTTTTAATGTATTTAGATTGCTGAGTAATTTGTATAATATTTAAATATAATAATTGTCGTTTTATTAACAACTCACAAATCCACTTAACTATAAAATAAATATTTATACATATATAATTTGTTGTAAAGTACTGCAGTTATGTGTGAAATTATTATGTTATAGGCGGTAAGTTTATTTCAGAGAATATGATTTTATGTTTTATTTTTATGAAGTTTTTTGTGAATTTAAGGCTGTTTTTGTTAAATATAAGAGCTTGAACAAAACGTTGAGCACATTTTCAGACAGTAAAATGCTTCTATTTTCATAAAAATTTGTAACCTGCAACTCATGTTTGTTTGTAATATAGCATTTTTTTAAAATTTCAAAGTATTTCAGAATTAATTAATTTTTTCTTTTAACATGTAAAGGGATAGCTTATTTAACATTACGTTAGAAGAGGGGGGGATGTGAAAACACATTTTACAAAAGAAAAAATGAGTTAACTCTGATAAAAATGAGGGGGGGGGGAATAAGATTCTCAATAAGATAGCGAAGCAAGAACATATTAATGTTAGAGTCCTTTTATATCTAGTAAACATTCCAATTCAGGTCCTATTCTTTAACATTAACTGAAGACAGTCTTAAGTGCTTTTGTACAAATCAGAATATTAGATGTTCTAATTGAATTGCAAATCATTTTATGAATGTAATTTCGTAAAAAAAATCCCAGTCTACAAATTATCTCAAATTAATTATTTCATTATATTTTATTTGGGCAAAACTGGAAATATTGGGTAAATTATCTCTCATTAGTATTTAATTACTTAGTTGTGCAAGTCATGTAAAGTTGAGAACTAATTATATTTCATTTTCCTTTATTTTATGGAAATAAAAGTTTTGCATGAATCAAAGTAATACAGAATTAAGTAAGGCATTTGAATTGCAGAGTAATGCATGAATATTACTCAGTTGGGAGGGAAAGTATTACAATAGTGACTATCTCATATTTTTATTTCCCCACTAATTTTAGCCAATTTATAATTTTTAACAAATATTATTGTGTGTTATTTGGTTGGTTAGTCAATTTTATAGGCATTAAAGAGACATATGATCAAGCTGCCTACATGTTTGTGTTCATACTTCATGTGTGTTTTATTTTTAAATGTTATTACAGGAGAAACAGATTTAATATCCAATTTACAATACTATGAAAGTTGATCAGTTACAAGCTTTAAGACTAAAGTGTTTTTAACTACTAGGCAACATAAATACCATAAACCTACCACCCAAAATTGATTTTAATATTATTTATTAACCAGAAAGAAGAAAGAAGTCCTTCTGCTTTAGTATATGCTGAAAGATGAAGGTGCAATCTATATGAAGAAACACTCAAAATATCAGTATTCTTAACTGGAAAACAAAATGAGGAAAAATCCAATAATAAGAAATATCAATGTACTACACAATTTCAGTTGTTTCAAGCAATATACGATAAATTTTATACTTTTAGAGTTGTGTTATTTTAAAACTTTCCAGAGGGTGAATGAAAGTTGAAAATACTTGAATGACAAACAAGAAAGCGGAATCATTATACAGCTTTTCTCTTTCAAAAAAATAGTCAACTTTGACACATTTTCTTTCGTACAACTTCTTATATAATAGTGTTCAAATTTAAGGAAATTTTGGTAGTTACTTATTATCATCACCACTTAAAAATTTGCAGCATGTGGATTATGTCAAAACAACAAAGATTCTTACATGTTTTATTTGAAGGGAAAAAAATCAGTCAGATTTTGGTGGAAAATTGCATGGTGCAAATTTGACTAAGGTGATGCTAATATGTAAGTACTGATATTGCTTATACAACAGTCTTATGACTTAAGAAAAATTTATGTTAAAAAAGTGGGAACTTACATATATTACAACCATATTCCTGACATTATATGAAACAAAGCACATGGTTGCCAAATCAGCACATAGTTGCCATCTTAGCAAATTATCTCGAATGTTGGCATTGTTGTGATAGTACACAAGTACTGAAATTTCTCAAACAGCAGCCTTGTGACTTAAGAGGAATCAATATAAAATAAAGCCAAAGCTTCCATAATTAGACTGTGTAAAGAAATTACAATAAGAAAAAAGGAGATGCAGTGTTTAGATGAAGGAAAGGGTTTTAAGTATTACAGGGATTCTCTCTCTTAATAAAATTCACAAGTAGAACTCATCTATACACACAAATACATCCTTAATTTTCTTGATTCCTTTTCTAAATAAAATGGTATGATAGTAAAGGCTCAGTTAGAATTAAATTATTATGGTAATAAATTAAGCAGCATTAATAATTTTCCAGTTTGGAATGTTGCATTCACATTACTAATTCAACTCATTGTCAAATTCAGCTAAATTAAAAAATTTTAAGGTATTTTGTACAAATTTTCAAATTAAAGATATTTTTAAAAAGTAGAGTACTTACATATTATTGCAACTGCACTGGCGACCTTGATGACATCGGTGAACAATCAGAAACATTTTGGCAATATTAAATTAAACAATGCATGCAAAGTCGAGGTTGCCAATTTGGTAAGATATCAAGAGAGTTAGTTCACACAGTTGCAATAATATGTAAATACCAAAATTAGTTGCCTAGAGTGAAATGCCCATTTCAAGATTTGATAAGTAAATAAAACAGTAAAAACAAATTTTTCATTGCAATCACAAAAAAGAGCATCAAAATTTCAGATACCTATACTTCTAGTACAAGCACATATATTCTCACACAATGTAGTAATGATCTAAAGTAAAAAGATAGTATAGTTCCTTTAACATCATGAGCCTTGCATAGATCAAATGAGCTTTAAGAAAATATTCTCTTATTTTCCTTTAAAACAGAAAGAGCTATTGCTAAATTCAATATATCAACACTCCTGAGATATTTACACAAACAAGAAACAGAGTCAACATTCAAGGATACTTTCTTTCTGCCACATTTACTTCTTCCATAAATGGCACATTCTAACAATTTATTTTTCAAAGTGATTTGATCCAGACTTTTAGCTATAGAAGAACGAAAAACGTGATAGGATTTATTTTTAGGCATTTTCATCACATGCTTAATAATAACTTGAGTAGAAAGCGGTGAACAGTGAATATTTCTATCCTTAGTGCGATTAACAATTAATGTATAAAGTGACTCATTGGACTTTATTTTCTTGGCTTTCATAGAAGAAATTTCCGAAATGCCTGATTGTAAATATTGAAGTATTTCAGGGAAAATAGTACGTCTCTGAGTCTTATACCAGTTTTTGCATAATGATACATTTCGTATCAATGTGTACTTTATTAACAATTTTGCAGATAGAATAATGTCCGCGATGGCAATGCCTCTTTTATAAAGGTCATCAACCAATTCCATCACATTGGGGTCTGGATCATTATAAACCTCATAAACCTCCTGTCCATTAGAGTTAAATTCATTAACCTTGTATTTTTCTGATAAAGTTCCCAGTACACGCATATCACAACAATCCAGGATACAATGTAAAGGGGTTTTCTTGTCATCATCACATTTATTAGGATTGGCACGATATTTGATAAGCTTTGCAATTAAATCTGGGTGACAAGAGTGAGCTGCATGATGAAGAGCAGTTTTTCTTTTATAGCTCATTCCTAGATTGGATGTATTTTCTTCAATAAGAATATCAAGTGCAACTTCATTAACATTACTATAATCTATTACAGCTACATGAATTGGTGTGCTTGGATTTTCATGACTTCGAATAAAAGCGTTAATTCTATCCAAATCATGGTTCAAAAGAAACATTTCACAGCCTGATTCGCTTCTCCTGAAAAGACAATTATGATATGCGATAGTTTCGAAATGGATATGAGGATCTATATGACGCAGAGGGAGGAATTCCATTTCGTGAGCTTGATTTCTAGCCCTACGATTATCTCTCTGAGCATCTTGTTGTTGTTGCATTTTGTCCAAGACTGTTTGTCTCAAAATTCGAATTTACCCTGGAATATTGAAATCCAATACATAGATTTACGAAAATACATTAAAAATTAATAAGAAGGCTAGGACTTATTTTGTCAACAAAGCTATAAAATAAATATCTCTAAAAGAGATAGACCGTACAATTAGAAACATAGATGTACAAACAAAGGAGATATTGATTGGGTAAAAGGATGTATTAACACCCTTAAAAATATATTTAAGAATCAAAACCTCCTCACCATTGCACCTTCTACAACTTATTTTATAACTGCTTCATCCAAATGTGCAGAGATAATTTGTAATAAAAACATAAAGCTCCAAAGAAAGCAACTCAACTAGCAATATGGCTGAGATTCTGAGAGAGCGATTAAAGAGAAGAGGAAGAGTGCATCCGAGAAGATAACCGGATAGTACATTGGTTCTCAGGGTGGGGGATAACGCCTCCTTGTGGGCGTTTTAGGCTTTCAGGGAGGCAATAAAAGACCCAGAGAAAATTAGAGGGCGTTAAGATGGTACGGAGGGGCTTGGGCAGATTAACCAAATATAGCCTAAAAAAGACTAAAGAAACGCTGATTCTGTCCTAACAAAAGTAAACTTTAATACTGTTTAACTATATTTACATTCTATGTATTTAAATAATTTCTATATCATATGTACGAAAATTCACATATGTTTCGGTAATTCCGGAAGTGGATTACATTACATTCAGACTAAGATATGATGAATATGATTAATTGAATGATTTAGCGCATTTTAATTTCTGTAGTGCACATTTTGTCTATGTCTGTGACAATAGGAAAATGTTTTCGTCCATTTCATATAGTATCCGAGAAATATAATTAATTATGTTAACCAGGAATTAACATGTGATTCTGAAACTGACAATTTACACTGCTGGCCACCGTAAATGCAACACCTTGAAGGAAGCACGCAAATAACATGAAATTTGCAACATGCATTAGCGAAGGTGAGATTTGCAAATGATTAGAATTTTAGCGTAGACACACATCACGCACGCCTGTGGCGCCACCTCAAAGTGATATTTAAGGCTTGGATATTTCGATGATTTCAAGTTCGGCAATTGTGTTTTTCTCTTGTGGTTCATTAAAAAAATGATCAGTTATATCTCGCAGAAAACAGCGATCAGCTTTTGATCAAGTATCCGAGTTCAAAAGATGAAGGATAGTGGCCTACCGAGATTGTGGATTATCTTTCAGGGAAATCGGTAGTCGTGTTGGACTAAACCAAACAACTGTCATGCGGATATGTGACCGTTGGATGCAGCAGGGTACGACGGACTGACGTAGTCGATCGCATCCATCTCAGTTCACCACTTCATGTGAGGACAAGCAAATTGTGCGCATCGCATTAACGGATCGCTCAGTCAAATCACGAACCATAGCACAGCACATTGAGTCTGTAACGCATCATTCAGTTTCTGCGCGTACCATTCGATGCCGTTTACAGCAGAGTGGTCTGTCCGCAAGACGTCCATTGCTTGGTCTACCCTTGACGCAGAACCACAGACGTCTCCGCCGCCAATGGTGCGATGAAAGAAGGATGTGGGCGGCAGAATGGAATGAAGTTGTCTTTACTGACGAGTCACGCATCTGTCTGCAACACCACGATGGTCGGATTCGAGTCTGGAGACATGGTGGAGAGAGGGTACTGAACAGCTGCGTTATACACCGCCACACTGGTCCTGCACCGGGTATTATGGTATGAAGTGGTATTAGATATCACTCTCGTACTCCTCTAGTACGCATTGCCGGTACTTTAAACAGCCAGCGCTACATCTACGAGGTGTTGGAGCCAGTTGCCCTTCCTTACCTTCAGGGCTTGGCCACAGCCATATTTCAACAGGAAAATGCGTGGATCACAAGTGGCCCGCATTGTCCAAAGGTTCTTCGTCAATCACCAGATTGAATTGCTTTCCTGGCCGGCTTGCTCTCCGGATCTTTCGCCGATAGAAAACGTGGTCAATGGTTGCTCAACGATTGACCCATATTACACCCCCAGCTGCCACACCAGATGAACTTTGGCAACGTGTGGAAGCTGCTTGGTCTGCTATACCCCAAGAACACATTCAAAGTCTCTTTGTAGAGGCGTGTGGCAGCGGTGATCTCCAACAATGGCGGCTACTCTGGCTACTGATTCTGGCAGGAACCACATTTCACAGAAGTCTATAAATTTAATCATTTGATACTTGGTCAACATGTCATCTACAAAATAAATTTTGTTTTACTATCTCTTGTCTTTGTTGGTGTGGCATTTACGGTGGCCAACAGCGCATATTTATTTTGAAAGCAATATTTTATTATGAATTACTTTGTATCATCAAAATGATTTATAACATCACTTGTCTTTATAACAGGTAAGCTGAAACTTTTATTCCACTCTAATGAAGAGGAAATTCAGTAGCGTTTCAATTCCAACAATATCTCCAATCTATGACTAAAATATATATAATATTATCACATTTAAATATTTTGTGGCAGTAATTATTTCATATTCGCAAGTAAAAAAATTGGGGCTTTTGAAAAAAAATTAAATTAAAAAATATACTCTATGTCTTGTTTTTACCATATGTATTATGTATACTCTTATTTCTCTAGAGTGAGAGGGGGCGGTATCGAGAGAAATATTTCCTAAAAAAGGGGGCAACAGTTCAAAAAAGGTTGGGAACCTATGGGATACAGGATTTGTAATGCTTGATTTTTCCGATGGCAATAAAAATAAAAGACAAAATGGCCTGGGATTCCGTTATTATATTTGGCTCTTAAGCAACTTCACACTTAAGCGAAAAATTCAACAAATTGCGTATTCATGATATGCTTTATTGAGAATGAAGCAATTTTTTTTATTTGTTAAATCAAAACCAAGAAATATTTTTTACTTACTATAACCTGACTAATGAACAACTTCAAAAAGATTTTTTTAGCAAAAAATATTTCAATGTATTTACTATATAACCATTAATCAGAAACTGAGCATATTTAAATAGCATATAAATTTAGATTCATTTTTCGAAAAATTAAATGAAACTGACAATAAAAAAATAGACGTCAAGCTTTAAACTGAAAATATAGTATTATAAAGTAAGATATTAATATAATTTGGATTGCTTCTAGTTTTTAGTAAAATTTATAAATCCTAATTATGCTTGAATCTAAGAATAAAAGTTTCACAAATTGTTCCTCGGAAACTATATGTGCTGCGCTAAAATTCTTTCAATTTTTGCGATTAAAATTTAAAAGATATTTGAGCTGAGAACCGGGCCGCCACGTGGGTATCAGACACCTAAATTGAAATTTGGCACCCCTTTATGGGGTTCTGTTTCACTCTTATAAAGTGCTGAAAATTATATGTGAAATACTATTTTATAGTATTCAAAATTTGACTTTCGAACTGAAAAGCTTTAAAATTATAATATTAAAACACGTTTGTCTTATTGTTTGTTATTATTTCATAAATTTTAAAAACAAAACATTATTAAAACATTTTTAAATAAAATATAAAAATCAGGAAATATATTTAAATATTGATTCTCCTAGAGCTTTAGCAGCTACAAATGCTCGTATACAGTCCTTTATATTTAATTTATCCAACATTTGGCTCTCTCTGGATATAATTGACAAGTCTCTTGCGCCATGGTAAATCGCACCACACACACACACATGTAGTTCTTTTTTTTTTCTTATATAATTTTAAGTTTTGAAACACTTTGTTCTCCAGTAGCCACCGAAACTGGCAGGGTTAAGGAAATCCGTAAAGCTATTGCAATATTTGGAAATGTATTGGTAAGATTGTTTTAATTAATATTATTTAAAACACAATGGACTAAATTCATGTGACGTCATAATCACATGATAATTTTAAACCACGTGTTTTTAGCTAATCAAGTTCAAAAACACATGTGACATCATAGTCACGATAAATCAGGGCCGATCCTAGCAGGTGTGCAGCGCGTGCACGGCACGCGGGCGGCCAAGCCAAGGGGCGGCCGCAGGCCGTATATAGTTCTATCAATCAAACAACATTTTTTACTAATTTTTCAAAATAAAACTTATAATAAATCGAATAAATATGCTAAATTTTGAATAGTTATTGAAAAATCAAGTCCCGTTTTTCCGATAATACCGCGAAGTTTAATAAAAATAGAATGGTTGTACATAGTGTGTTGACCGATTGTCCATAAATGTCTACTCTTTTAAACATCCTTCATCTGATAGCAAAATTCGTGTTGGATCCTACAATACCGCATTAAAAAAGGTTTTTTTTTGGTTTTGTTTAATAGGTGGCACTGGCAGCCCACTGTGGATCGAAGCTTAATAAAGGCGTCTCAAAAGGGAAAAGTTGCTTTACGAAAATATCTAATAATGTTTAAATTCAATATGAATTTGAGGAATATAAAGGTTTTAATTTAATAATAACCTTACAATTAAGAAAAACAAAATCGGGGAAAGAAGCAATTTTTGCCTAAGGTCTTACAACACTTATAAACAATGCTCGTTTTCCTTTTTAGTCAGTTATATCTCTATCAAAAGGTAGTTTCTTGTAGTGTTATTTGGTATTAAGTTATAAAAGAAAAAAATCTTGCAGCTTCTCTTTGAACTTTCGAGTAAATGATTCTTATTACAAAGCCTGTTTGAAAAACACTTCAATATTCACATAGTGTTATTAATGTTAGCGAAGTTCTGAATTTAATTTTATGTTGTAGAAACTTAATGATACTTTAGTATTATGTTAAAAAATGCTAGTTTTATGCGTTTTTTTTAGTTGTAATTGTAACCAGATGCCATACAATCAGTGTCGATGTCGATTTAAACTGATTTCGGGCCCTGGGCGCAGAAGATCTACGGAGTCCCTTCGCACTGGCCAGAAAACCTGGTTAAGCCTAGTTTATCCGGGTCCCTGGGCGTCCAATGAATAAACCGGCACTGCATGTAATCAAACAGGCGAATCAAGCGATTCACAACATAGCATTAAAAACAGAAATAAAAGAAAACAAATTAAAAGCGAATCCTGACCTACATATATCTTCCCGCTTACTTGCATACTCCGAGTTGGAGAGTCATTTTATATGATCATATCCATAGCTCCTTACCGTGTTTACTATTGTCTCTATATTAGCAGCAGGGGCGGCATTTGGACCAAATTTATAAAATACTTTTTTTTTTTTTGTTACGAAAAAATTGGTATGAAAATATTTTTTGAAATATTATTATTTATACTTTGGAAACCTGGTACCTTATATAAATATCTGGACTTTTATTTTAGATTGAATTGAAATGTGCTGACTACTGCTAGTAAAATTTGTAACGACTATATCTTTTTCCAAAAAATAAAAAATTCACGGCGTAGGGATTTGTTGTAGCAAGTATATGGGCTCCGACCTCGAGATACAGGTACAAATGATTATCTTTTGTAAATAGAATTACTACGTTAGGGTGACAAATGTGCACAAAACAATATTTTGTTTAGAGCAGCGTTCGGCAAATTGCAGTTCTTCAAAATTCTGCTTTTATGTAGAATTAAAAATTATTGTTTGTGTTAAAAAGTTACATTGTTTACTATTTTCTAATTTATAAATATCTCTATATAAAAAAAATTACTTGCATTTACATACCCACTTAAATATTTGACTGGCTTTCTGATAGAATTTATTTTTAAACATGCATTTGATTTTTTTTTTTTTTTTGTATCTACTCGTAGCAATGCGAATCTGGTATTTCATTTTATATATCTTATTTTATTACTATGTACTGTGGACATTTAAAGTCAGTCTTCTTTTCTTATGTGTTGAACCTTGAAGGGTCCTAGGCTGTTGTGTACTTTAAATCATGAAATTTGATATGTTTTTTCTAATTTTCTTCTGTAATTTTCTCCCCATCCCTAGTGGGTCACAAAAGACATTCTTTTCACCCACAGTATATCCGGTGTCAGCTAACTTAAAGGGAACAGAGACAATAAGAATTTTTAGAAGATAGCCAGCCACAAGGATTTAGTCTTGAATATAGTTATTTGAAATTAAAATAAACGCCTACGGTCTCTACCATCAACTGACTCATTTTCTAAAAAATGGCCTGCTGAAACTGGCACAATTCAATTTTTTATATGTAGCTTGTTTGAAATAGCAACAGGTAATTATGTTTTTAATTTCGAATTAATTTGTACTTTTTAGGATTTAAAAGCATATTCAAATTCCTCCTGTAAGGTACACCTCCGAATAAGGCGCAATTAATGTTGCTACCGGTCACTTTGAATACGGATCTTAGGACATTCTATTAAAAAATTGCAACATTGTCTGTTCCATGCTTTGATTTAGAGACAAACAGAATTTGTACGAGCGTAAGCGTATCGCGTTATAAAGCGATTGCAACTCGCGGGGGCGCGTTATCTTTGGGTTTGCAAAAGAAATAAAAATGCTAGCTTAGGTAGACACAATGCACAGGCTTTCAAAAAGGTCCGTACAGCGAAATATATTCAATAAATTTCTCGTAAGTACAAGATTTATTGCTCATTTCAAACATTTATACAGTAACTAGCTTTCATGGCCCGGCGTTGCACGGGCTTTTATCGAGTGCATACATATGTGCATTGATAAAAAAAACGTACAAAATGACAAATAAAATTCATAAAGTGTCTTTTTTTAAACTAAATTTTTTAAAAAAATAAAGATAATCAGTTTTATAATATTTTTTAAAAATATATGGCTAACTATGTTTTGCTCATTATTTTACATATGTGTATAAAATGTTTCACATATTCAAGAAATATTTTTTATAAGAATTCATAAAATTATTGGTAATGAATTCAGTGGTATGAAATTTCCTGAATGAAATCAAAAACTATAATAATTATATAAAATGAGTGAGCTTGTGAATCATGCCACAGTTATGAAATAGCAATATAATAAGTAACAAAATATAACATGCATGCAGCTATTTCATGTTTAATTATGTTTTGTTTATTATGGTACATATGTGTGTAAAATATTTTTCATATTGAATAAATATTGCTGTAAGAAGTGGTATATAAATGAAAAAATGTATTACAAAATGATATTATGTTCAGTAAAACAAAGAAAAAAATACTTTGAAATTAAAATTACTTTTGTAACCTGAGAGAATGCTTGAAGTATTACAAGGCTCGGGAAATAGACTGGCAATTAATAATGAAGTATATAATTGATGAACATTGCTATTAGTCTTTCTACGGAAATTATGCTTATTTAACTGAATAAACCTTTTTTCTCTAACAGTTAAAAAAAAACATGATAAATGAAATTGATAATAACAGTATCCATTTATTTAATTTTTGTAACATTTAAAACTACCTTTGTATTGGAAAAAAAAAAATTGTGTGGAACCATTAGCCTGTGCATTAAATATTATATTTAAAGCACAGTTTCCAGAGTGAGGGGCGAGGACCCTGTTCCACATTTCACTCCACAATACACAAAATAAGTGTTTACATAAAAAACTGTTTTTTAATATGTTGAATTATTGTATTACATTTATCTTGCATTATATTAATTGCCTACATTTTTTAATGTAAAACTGCTTTAATAGTTGATTATGCATACACTTATCTTGCATTATTGCCTACATTTTTAAATTTTTAAGGGTATCAGAGCACATCAGACACTTTAAAAAAGAAATTGACTTTTTGATTGCAGTTTTAAGAAAATAGAGTGAGGAGCAAGGACCCTGTTTCGGGAGCTCTCAGCACTCCGCCACCAGACAGTAAACCAATGTTTGGCTAAATGTAAAATCGCCTATTTTAAATTATTTTAAAAAATCATTACCTTTATTTAAGGGCGTAGTTTTTACGTTAATGCTCTCAAACATCACCAACTATTTGCAAAAATAACGTACTTTGAAATAAAAAATGTACAAATTACTACTTTTTAATTTATTTCTCAGAAAAAAAACATAAGTTTACGAAAATCACAAAATGTTTTTTAAAATCCGTAATTTTGAAGCAATTTTTTCAATCTTCGTATATGTTACGGATAATATTACTGTACACACGGAAAAAAGGTTTTGTGAGATTACCTTCATAAATGACGAAGTTATTCAATGTGAAGTAAAAATTAAGACTACTTTTTAAAAATTCTATAAAAAAAAAGTTTTGGGAATTTTATTTTTTAAATGAATGGATCTAAAAGAGAAAGGCTTGAAGTTAATTAGTGTAGAATATCGATTTAATAACACGAAAGTAACTCATACCCAACGATTTAGAAATAATTTTCATAAAAACGCATCAGTTTTAACACTATTTTAAAAAATTAGAAAAAAATAGAAAATACCGTTATTTTACAAAAAACAATTATACCGTGTCGTGGCGAAATAAATGATCTTTCCGATTCTGTAATTATTTTTTGTCTAATTTCGACACCGAAAATTAGATGACAATTTTAATATGGTGGAAAACGTAAGATTACCGCTCGGCCGAAACGGAAGGGAAGTTCCGCCAAGTAAGCAACCGGCAGGAGTAAAACAATTCGGCGTTTTAAGGTTTTTAATTAATATCTTTTTAACTAATTACAATATCGGAATATAAATAGGCAATACGGCTTCCCCGGAAAATTCCCGATCTTTTGGTACCTTCCGCGACTTTCTGCGTGGTGCTGTTCGTGAGAAGATAGACGCACATAGATAGATAGATACATAGATACGTTTGTTTACCTTCGAATTTTAATAGTGTAAGATTAAACTCTTTCTATTAAGAATTTTCGTTTTTCACGAACTTCAAATTTGAAAAAAACCTGTGACTAAGGTATTTATTTTTGATGTGTAACATCTTTCCTCTCGATTGCTGGAGATTTGTGGGAGTGATTTCGTGAAAAGGGACGGAAATGCGTAACAGGAAGTTGGGGAAGCGCGCGCTATTCAGTGAAGTTCTGT
The DNA here is from genome assembly GCA_019973975.1 of Trichonephila clavata. Classification (NCBI taxonomy): domain Eukaryota; kingdom Metazoa; phylum Arthropoda; class Arachnida; order Araneae; family Nephilidae; genus Trichonephila; species Trichonephila clavata. The sequence goes on from BMAO01004911.1 coordinate 138,471, forward strand.
TTTTTCTCCTTCATTCGGGACAGGCTCCGCCCCCACCCACCACCTGCTGTCTAGGCCGTGGGATCTTTGTTTTTGTTTTCTCACTTTAGGATCAGAGAAGAAGCTAAGTCCTTTAGGCAGAGACGCGATTAGACAATGACGAACGAGTTTCGATACCTGACTTCGATTGCTGCGTACAATTTAAACGACTGGGCCACAGAGCAGCTGGTGTTGCGATCTATCGTACACAGAACAACTCACATTTTGTGGCTCGACATATGGATACTACTTATCGTCAAACAAGTGGACTGGGTATTGATAGTCAGGATATTGGGGACATATGTGCGGCAAAATGCTTATTTGAAAATGGGCAAACAGTGATTACGGTGGTTGTATACATTTCTCCGAACCAAACGGTTCAAAAAGTTAAAAATTCACTGCATTTTTTACTTTTACCATATACCGAAGGTGGCTCTGCTTTTTTTTTTTTTTTTAAACTATCACTCGCTTCCCATGATTTCGAGTGGTGATTTTAAAGTTAACTTCAGTTTGCTAGAAGCCGAGCTACTCATAGCTTTTTTGAATGATGAACTCAAGCTCGAAATGAACACAAATCGAAATGTTTCGACAACTAACAGTAGTACTGTTATTGACGCTATTTTTCACAATGGTTTTTAAATACTTTGAAAACACAAGTATATGTGTCATACTTTAGTTATCATAAATTATCATCACCACTCTTCCCCAAATTGAACAAGAATAATTATTTTTGATAAAAAATTGCATTACTCCTTGCATTAATTAAATAAAATTTTCATTAAAGATATAATTATTCCATAGAAAATTATTTCCAATCATACTCGGTTAATTTTTTTCCCCAGGATTTAAGTTGCTATTGCTAATTTACCACAATAACATGCCAGATGTTACACATCGTATGCGACTACTGTAAGGCTCGTCTTTTTTATTTGCATATCATTTATTTAAAGACTAACACGACTTGAATTTCTAATTAAACTAATTTCTTTAGTATTAAATGACAAAATACCCTGTGTCTGGTCTGATGGATTTGAATTTCTGGCTCTAGGACATATTGTGTGTCAAACACAAAGTTTCTTATTAAAAGATATATACTATATATTTTTACCCTATTAAGGTAAATTATTAAGGAATATTTTATTGTATTTGCCTTCATGAAAAAGGGGAATATAAAAACAATATATTTATTTTTAAAAAATCTCTTTCATTAATATATATATATTATATATATATATATATATATACATTTATATTATAAATAAATTCACGTAGTGATAACGATTTCAACTGAAAGGACAACTGAGTTAAAAGAAAACTAGCTAATTTTTTAAAGTCAATGAAATTATTTGGTATATGCGTATCCATAGCTATAGTTAAGAGTACATGGTTTTTCAAATTTCCTCTTTAGATTAAATCAAAACAATATTGACGCTAAATTTTTTTTTTTCATAAGACAGCTTTCACTTCCAGAACGAAACATGCACACCCTTCATTACTGTTTCCAATATTAAAAAAAAATGCGGTTTATTTGTCTTGTTTATTGTAAATTTTCATTTTTTTTTTCTGATTACAATTATGAATCATTTTTTGAACCACCATGTTAAGTCAAAGTAACACATGTGTTTTTAGATGGGATTTTTGGTTGCCACATTTAAAAATTATATATATATTGTCATTGCAAAAAAAAAAAGCAAACTAAACAACAACGATGAGCCGCAACAGCATCTTAGCACGTGAACAATAAATATATGCCGATACAAACATTCCCAATTTCTATTGTTACAAATTCTTAGATTTTTAGCATGTTTGTGTGGTAACGTGAACTCCACACGGAACTTTCGTATCGGCAATCAAATTTTGTTTTACACAAACAAAAACAAAAGAAAAATCTCGTTTAATTGCTTAGAAAATATTAAACATGCAAAATTGCAAGCGTATAACTAACAACTTTTAAAAACTATAAGTACTATAAATTTTGGCACCCCCCTGGCCCAGGCGCCCTTGTGCCGTGAACAATTTCGTCACCCTCAAAGCGGGAAAAGGCTGAGGGTGTTTACAGTAATTATGCCATGAGGTTAAAAAATAATGTTGTGTATTTTATACTATTTTATATATATATATTTACTGTTATAAATTAGAACAAACTGCATATATGGTCTTTAAAATTTGTTTTAAATTAGTTTTTAATTATTCTAAATAGGATTTTGAATTCCATAGAATATACTAGCAAAAGAAAAAGGTTCAAAATTTTGTTTACATTACTTTACTAGTATGGAAAGAATAATTCATTATAGTATCCATTTCATTACTTTACCATTTTTTTAATTCATATATATATATATGTGTGTGTGTGTGTGTGTGTTGTATACGCTCAGGCGACACCAGCGCCAATCTCTGTAACCCCCGGATGTAAGCGGGAGAAGGGGTAGACTTACTGTTCTCCCAGCAGCGCGCGCCTAGTCAGGTTTAACAACCTGTAGATGTCATTAAATATCCTTAAACTTTAACGTCTCTCTTTCATTCAACATACCCCTAGACACCACCCTCTCTGTTACATGAGGGCTCGACCTCGCAACCTTAATGGTTTTTGAACCCGTGTAAAATCTAAAGTCGCCCAAAATAAACGGCGCTCATCGAAATCGCCCAACACAATGGCGAACGCTGAATCATCGAATTCCACCGACGCCTACTAAGAGCCAATCCTCCGCTCTGAGACCAATACTACCGTCTATTTCGCCAAAGCTTAAGACTCAACCCAAAAGTCTCTTCGGCATCGTCCAAGTGTTCCAGCGAAACAAAAAGGCAATTTCCCGCCTATT